>PVPY01000888.1:0-22572 GCA_002982035.1 Fusarium algeriense | reverse complement strand
GTATTATAGGGTGCAACTCATGAGTTAGCATCCCTATCAAGCGCTTATCAGCTCGGCAATTTCTTGATCGAGCCAAGCGTCTCACCTGAAGTTAGCTTAGGCTACAGCGGCTTAGACCAAAGAACCGACCAATCAATCACGACCAATGCTTTTAGTCATTGGATTTCCCTTTCTCACGATCCCGTCCTTCACGTTCACGCGAGTTCTCCCATCTCAAATACTTTCGTTTCTTCTCTCAAAATATCTCTCCAATTACTGCTATTGTTTAATCAAAATGGCACCTAGAAGAAGCGCCAGAATCCGAAATATTGAGTTGGGCGTCACTCTTGACCCACCAAAAAGGAAACGCAATGCTGCAGACGACTCAGACGACGAAGATGAGCCGACAACGATGGTGGAAAAGTCAGCAACGGCCAAGAAAGCAAAATTGAACGAGAAGACCAATGGGACAACTCGATTTGAGACTCATGATGAGAATACACCAGCCCCCGATGATGTCTTATCGGTCCTGCCCGCCGAGATCCTACAACAGATCCTAGAAAGTGTCAGTCTTTTTTAAAACCCGTCAAGCACTTCTCAAATACTGAAAAAATACCAGGTGAATGACCCCAAAAGCATGATCAAAATGGCATGCACTTCCAAGAGATACTACTCTCACGTCATGGCCATTCTTCACAAGCGTATCTCCATCTCAACACACTTCTGGGCGCATATCCCGCACGTTATCCGTCGCATTGAGCCTCATTTGAGCATCGCCCAAAAGAAGCAGCTAAAAAGAGAGGCACATTACAAAGGCCAGCAGGAAAAGTTCTCAAAGCGTCTCGATCCAAATGTTGTGCCTCCTTGTGCCAGCTTTGTCCGTCAATTGATAATCGGAAGAATTGATCCCGGCAAGAGGCACAAATGGTTTGTTTTGAGATACTTTGAAGAGGTTCTAAAGAATCTGCATAATCTGGAGGTGTTTGATGCAGCAGAACTTACTGAGTAAGCTCACCTTGCTTTGACCTTTTGGCCACGCTAATAAGGATTCAGGCCGATGGCTGAGAGCCTCGCTAAACTGAAGAATCTCAAAGCTTTACATTTGGACCGCTACCTTGGCAGCACAACTGATGGAAGCCCTCTACTCGCCAAACTCAGTAATCTAGAACATATCTGCGTTGAAGACGGTTCCTTCGCCACAATCACCTCTGACGACCAAAACTCGTTCCAGAAATTGCTGCTTAACTGTCTGTCAACACTCCAGACTCTAGAGGTTCGAACAAGCAAGTACTACTCCAACTTCCTAGCCGACTGGGAAAACCAGATTAAAGCGCGTAACCCTGATGCTATGAAGCAAGAACACGATTTCACCGCATTGAAATCACTTTCTTTACATGGAATGGCCTTTGGCGGACAGTTTTGTGAAAAGGTTATGCCGAATTTGACAAGAGCCTTTGACTTTCTCAAGCTGAGGGAATTAACGCTTATTCGTTTGGATGATGGACAACTCACGTTTTTCAAGTACCTTCAAGATCTGTTTGGTAAGGCTGACAAGCGGGATATTCACTTGAGAAGACTATGTGTGGAGATGAAAGGAGCCAAGTACGAATCTAGTTATGCGGAGACTGAAGTATTCCTCGAGGGCATGTATCGGTTCATCTCATCATTTGATACATTGACAAACCTGGAGATACATGAGTACAACATGTACAACAAGGTCACTCAATCGAATCCTGGTCTGTCAAGGCGCCTGCTGCAGTCAATTTTGAAGCATCCAGAGCTGGAAACACTGCGCTTCCACCATCGTTATACGGGTAACGGACCCTGGGAAGTCCCCCTTGTATCACCCGAAACGGTCAATATCCTGGTTAAGAACCTACCTCACCTAAAGGTGTTCGAATTTTCACCTGAAGAGGATAATCTCGTATGTAGCTGCTCTTTCTTCTTTGCGAGTTGCGTGCTGACAGTCACTAGGATGCAATGGCTCGAGCTCTCTCCCGCGCAAAGAACTTGACGGCACTGCTTTGCCCATATTACCTAAGCTTTTATGAAGACAGAAAAAACGCCCAATTAAACCTCACCAAAAAATTAGTAGAAGCGTTGATGGAAATTGCCGGCGGCGACGAGAAATTCATCTGGGAGGAGCATTACAAATTACATCGTATTACTGTGGGATGGATTGACTATGGTGTCGGCTCGGGATTGAAACCAAAGAAGGGCTTTGAGAAGCCGGTCAAGATCAAGAAAGGCAACCGTGTGGTGATGGTACAGGACTTAAAGGATATGAACAAGGCGAGGTCTTCTCAGGTTTACCATCGTGCTGATACTAGATGGGTGGATCGTGTTGCGCAGCCTATTCAGCCGCAAGATCCGCTGCAGCCTATGTTTGATGGTTGGTAAGCAAACGCGTTGATGGTTGGGAGAAATGACGGAGATTGTCAGTGGCGGCGGAGAAAGCGGCATGTTTTGTTCACGAGATAAGGTGTGTTTGGTGAGGAAAGCGCTCTTCATTAAGGCCTAAGCAGCACGCAGTCCCTGGTCTAGTAACACAAGTCTATCTATCTATGATTCGTCCCCCCATTTTCCAAGTTATTCTCATACTGAAATGTAATATCCGTCTTGACACCAATCCTCCCACTAGGCATGACCAACACCTCCTCACTACTATTATCATCCAACCCATTCTTAATGTTTGTCTGGAACGTACTCTTTGGCGCACCAGTGCTGGCATTGTTACTTCCTTGAAGCTCAAGGGGCATTTGTTTGAAGCCGGATAGCTTTCGACTGCTAGACATGCCGGAGCTGCCGAGAATACGGGGCGCGTATTTCTTGGCGATGGCTTTGTAGGAAGGGATCGAGGCTGCGAGGATTCCGATGTTGGTTTCGATTACGGACCAGTACATTGCGTCGGAGATTACCCAGGTTGCATCGGTGGACTTGAGCATCTTGGGGATGTAGGTTATCCGGATGATGGAGGAGACACAGGCGCTGAAGCATGTTAGCATGGTTGAGGAATGATGCGTATGATAGCTAACTTACAAGAGTCCAAGACCTAGAATGATGGCCAAGCTGATCTTTTGTCGTCGAGGAACACGAAGCTTCGCCACCAGTGGAATAGGCAACGTGTACGTCAAGATATCCGTAAAGATATTGACCGCCGCATTCGCTAGATAAAATGCATTGATGTCGACACATTTCTTGTCCTCTGGTTGAATTGTGATATCATATGCCGCTGGCATCGGAGAACACTGGAAGATACAAGCCAAGACATTCGCGCCAGCCTGGCATCCAACAACTCCCATCATCACAAACGCCGTCTTGCGGAGCATCTTGTCGCCAAGTCGGGTGTAGAGTGCTAGCACGGAGATCTTGATAAAACCGAGACATGCATTGTAGAAGATGGAGGATAGCCAGACGATTTGGAGATAGGCGATGAAGTTGTCGGTTCCGCGTTTGATCACGTCTTCGTAGTGACTACCGAGGCCATGTTGGACGGCTAATGGAGTCAGCGACAGTCAGTTGACGGGAAGTGGTATACTTACAGGCTATTGTGCAACCGATAAAACACCATGATAGCAACTTCCATCTGTTAGTATCCCTATACTGTCGTGATTATGAGTGAACTTACAGCTCCAACGCAAATCAAGTCTGCAACAGTTAGCAAAGCCCCCAAAACAGCGGATCAAAAACTCACAATCATCAGCTCCCAACGACCTAACAATAAACGTCCTCGCCCACAATCTAGTCACCACAGCACAAAAGCTAATAACGGCAAAACAAATAGCCACAGAATTAACAGTCGAGCCCTGTGATTCAGTCATCGTTGCAAGCGAAAAAAGGTTGGTTGAATCCGAGAAATCTCAGCTGATGGAGATGCTCCAGTGGGTTAAATGGATTTCTACATCTTCAGCCAACTGAGACAAACAGATAGCCTTTCATTACACATATTGGCCCAGTTCTTGGTGTTATGCCAATCGTTGGCTGTTTCGTGATGAAGCACAGACGTGAAATTCTGGCCAAGTCGCCAAGCGAGCGAAGATCTTAGTCACTCTATTGCAAACCTCAGGGGAAACTCATATCTCAGATTTATTACTCGTGGTAGAACCAACACAGAGTCGTATTTGCCTCCGTTTCCAAGTGGAGGTGGTAAAATGATTGGCCGCTAGGATACGCCGGATAAATAGCCCGTGGTAAATCATCTGTCACGTCTATGCCAATCATGACGTTGGTGGACCTCGGCTTCTCCTCCCCGGAGCGTTTTTTCCATTGGTGTTGTTTTCTCTTTGAGTTTTTGCTACTGAAAAGTCGTGAGGCTAGAGATAACGGCCCGGTGGGAGCTAATACTAGCCCAACGTTTCTCTTCAGCGTGTCTCACACTAATTATCGCCTCATCCTTTGACTAGCCAGTTGCGCATATAAAAGCGTGGATCATTTCGTCGAGTCCACTTGATCCATTTGTTTTCTCTTCCTGAGAATCTGTCATCTTTTCTCAACTGTGGATCCCAAGCAAACAAGGCATTTCAACCAACAGCGTCTCCACCATGAGACAAACATCATATCATCCATGAGTTTGCATGGAATTCTTGTCAGGGGAGGGTAAGAAGGATCATCAAACTTCTCTTTTACCCAGATCTCGGTAACACCGCGTGGCATTACCGTAGTATTGCACATGAAACTGCTCACATGTGAATCTTGAGTAACTCTCCAAGTGGAGAGTATTGATATCTCAGCCGCTTATGGCGATCTTGGTTCTGATCTTGGCGAATGTGGATCGTACAAGGATCAGAAATTTTACCATTGCTCGGGAACGGTTATCCTGCCGAGTCTACCAGTCGTAGTTTGAGCAAGGATTATAAGTCATTCTCAGGTAAGTCGAGGGAAATCACCGTTCTGATAGGCAAGCGCGCATAAACAATTCTTGGATCTTCGACGGGTCGTATTCCGAGCTATAAAAACGTTGCATCAAGAAATCCACTTAACTACTTGCTGCATAGCATAGAAAAGCAATCACGGGCCATTGAACATCCTTGGAAAATGATCGTCAAGTTGCGCAACTCGGTTATACAGACGGCGTGGGGGAGAAGCCTAGAGGCCGAATACACTAGCCGTCGTACCTGAGTGTCGATCCCTCTTACATATCGCGTAAATCCCCTTTCTTTGCTTATTTTCGTGTTCTAGACAATTGGTTCATTTTGTTTCCTGCAGTCTCCATCACAATGGCTGTGCTGAGCTTTGGGAATCTCGCCCTACTGGGGGTTGCGTATATTGCTTTTTTCGCCGTGTACCAAGTTGTCAAATATCGCTTTTTGCATCCCTTGAAGAAGTTTCCGGGGAACTTTTGGGGAACTGTTACCAGGCTTTGGATCACGTATCACAATGTCAAGGCTGATGAGTGTGCCAAGTTCCAAGAGCTTCACAAGAAGCATGGTAAGTGGAGCCATTCACAGAATTATACAATTATTCACAGTTTGCAGGACCTATCATCAGAATTACTCCTACCATGCTGCTAGTCAGCGATGCCACTCAGCTTCCAAAGATTTACAACCGCTACGCCAACAAGTCGAAGCACTACATCACTGGAAGTTTTGGCAAAGATGAATCCCTCTTCAACATGCAAGACTCAGTCATGCACGCCAAGTACAGAAAGATTGCAGCTCCTCTCTACAGCTTGACCAACATCAAGAAGATGGAACCTTTGATTGACTCCAACATTGAGAATTGGATGGCACGTCTGCAACGAGAATTCACGTCCACTAACAAACCCTTCGACTTTGCGCCTTGGGCTGTTTTTATGGCCTATGACATCATCTCGGAAGTCGGGTTCGGTGCTCCATTTGGCTTCGTGAAGGAGGGCAAGGATGTCGAGGGTCTTATCCAGGGCTTCCATGATGGTCTTACCCCCTTTGGTATCATGGCAAGGCTCTATCCGTTCACAAACTGGGTCAAGAGCACTTTCTTGGGCAAGTACATGGTCGCCAGTCCTGAACAAGACTCTGGTATTGGAACACTGATGCGGTTCCGTGATCGCTTGATTGAGCAGCGTTTCAAAGATATTGAGAATGGTGCAACAAACGGTCGCATCGATCTTCTCCAGACGTAAGCAGCCCTGTTTCATATTCCGGGCTAAGTGTTGACAGATTTGCAGGTTTGTTGAGGCGAAGGATGAGGATGGTAAACCCCTAGACATCAACTACATCAAGGCTGAGATTCTTCTTATCCTTCTCGCCGGCGCCGATACAACTGGAACTGCCTTCCAAGCCATGATGATCCACATTCTCACCAACCCCTCCGTTTACAAGAAGCTCATGACAGAGCTTGACGACGCCACTACCGCCGGTAAACTCTCCGAGATGCCACAGTACGATGAAGTCGTCGAACACTGCCCTTACTACATCGCGTGCGTCAAGGAAAGTATGCGTCTCAATCCCTCCGCCCCAAACATCTTCCCTCGTATCGCTCCACCAGGGGGCCTTGAGATTTGCGGCCAGTTTGTTCCTGAGGGCGCCGAAGTGACCTGCAACCCCTGGCTCGTGCACCGTGATCCTAACATCTATGGTGATGATGCCGAGGTCTTCAAGCCTGAGCGATGGCTGGATGAAGATAAGGCAAAGGTTTATAACAAATATAGCATGGGCTTTGGATATGGTGCTAGAGTTTGTCTAGGCCAAGACGTTGCACGTATGGAGCTTTACAAGGGACCACTTCAGTTTTTGAGGAGTTTCAAGGTTGAGTGGGTGGACGAGAAGAACAGAGGAACATATGTTGTCAAGGGCGGCGTAAGTTACTTTGAGAACATGAACATCACAATCCAGAGACGGGAGGTCACAGCATAGATTACCTAGATACCATTAATACTATCTCCCCCTAACTGCCATTGTCGCCCATTCCTTTCGGCGCGATCCATGTCAGTTTCTTTCAATCAGCACCGGAGGTGGCGTCCTCAAGGCCTGCAATTCACTGAGCAGACTCTTCTGCACGAATGAAAATACAGCGTAGTTAGCAGAATCCTGTTCCTCGACGTAGAAGCTTTTGTCCTTCTCTTTTCCCTCTTTGTTGAAAATAGCTGTCAGGTCTTTGATGAACCCAGGATTATCTCTAGCCTGGTCTTGGGGGATACTGTGCTCGTAGTGTTGCCTTTTGCTCTGCAAGAACGTAGACTTTGGAGTCAAGTCCATTTTGTAGATTTGGTATATGGTATTTGGAAAATATGTTTGAAGTTTGAGATGTTTTATTCTTGGTGTTGTAACAATGTTGATATTGTGTTGTTGATGTGGAAGGAAAAAGCGGTAGCATTGAAGGCTTTTATAGTTGAACTGGCTTGGTGAATCACCGTTAAGGCAGGAGAAGCTATTCACGAGGCTGTCTTGCGGATGCTGCAGTGTAGAGTCTGATTGTGATTAAGACACTCAGATGCTTGACATCTGGGATTATCCAAATGACAGGCCCATGTCTCATCTAGGTAGAAACAACACAAGTGATCCTCATTCATGGCATGTATTAGACTTCTTAACCGCAGTAAAAGCAGGAAAAGCATACCAGAGTCACGAGAGAACTATTCAAGATTTTGCCTTGCAGAAAGCAAATCAGGATAAACTTAACACACTGCTGTCTAATGATGAGCGCGCAAGACACTTGGTAAGTTTCTGAGTCACCCCTCCCGAACACCCGAGTCAGGCATCATCTGCAGCTCAGGTAGTAATCTCCGTTGTTCCCACGAAATAACGGCATACGTAGAGCCGTTCAATTGGTAAACATAAAAATTGCTGCTCGTTACTAGACCCTTATCGTAAATGGCACGCAATGACTTGTGAAACTTGTTATAGTCTGTCACAAGATAAATTGGAATTCTGTGTTCGTAAAACTGCTTATTCACAGCGTTGATGAATGTTTCTTTTGGAACAAGAGGCATCTTGTTGCGGTTGCTGGGCGACGATCACGATTAGGTAGAGAGGTCTGTGTTGATGGTAGGAGTGTTGTGTAAGTAGTTAGTTGTGGACTTGTCTACGTGCTTTCTTGAGAATGTTTGGTATTTATACTAAAGAGAATGGCGTGAATCATGTCTGAGCTTGTGGAAATTTTGGTTGAGGTACAAGTCATCTGTTTCAAGACTTGTAATACTTACCATGATACGCTGAAGAGTGCTTGTCATCGTTTATGCGAGGAATAATCACCTGGTGAATCATTTATATCTCACTATGATCTCGGCGTCAACTTTTACATAAGAGATGTCAAAACCGTCTTCAACTTTCCTCTCAACAAAATCTGTAAATACGAACTTGTTATTCAGTGGATTTTTCTTTCTGAACACCACCATCATAACACATTCACCCGCGAAACGTGTTAACACAAACACCCAATTCCAGCTAGGCGTCCTATGGCTGTAAAGGTTTGGCTACTGAAGAATACTTCTACTCTTCTCAGCTGCCCCTCGCTTTTGCAATTCCTCTGACAAGTTCTTGGGCTCTTCTGTGAACGCATAAATGATGTAATGGTCCCCTTGATCCTTATAAAGCAGCTCCCAACCTGGACCTAATCCATAGATCTCTTCACATGCCTTCCCAAACTTAATGACATCTTTCACTAGGTGCTTCGGAATCTTATGCTCGTACTTTTGAGCCTCATAGTTTTGTTTCTCAGTCATTGTGACAGATTGGTTCGAGATTTCACTTATAGGTTGGGTATTTAGGTTTGGGGGTAGGAAGACGGCTTCTTGGGAAGCATCGCCAAGGTGTGATGTTATGTGTCGAGGTTGATGTTTGAATGAGAAGGGAGATGTCGAGGAATTTATAGCACAATGAACTCGCGAATCACGGATGGATTGAAAGATGTATAGCTAAAAATCAGACTTGTATTGTACGACTTATCCATCCCTGAAAAGCCCGAATCGGATCGTTCTCAATAGCTCCCATGGTCTGTATCACCGCTACCGAGCCTTTGGTTCCTCTTTACGCACCATGATGATTTGGTTCTTTCCCTCAAGATTTGGCACCATGGCATTCCACTTCTAGCAAATAGCCACATTTCTTGCCGAGGGCCATCTGGAACTCCATAACATCTGTGAGAAGACGATTTGGGACCTCCCGTGGGTTATCGTCCGTGGTGAAAACAAGCATGATTAAGTCTGGGATCCCAGAATAATGAAACATTTATGCTTTGATTTGCCGACTCTTGATGATGCGGGTTGAGGCGGGATGTGTCGATGTCAAGTGGGGTCTACAGAATGTAAGAGTGCAAGGGAACATCAAGGTAATATGGTCCAATGAAGCCTCAGAATACGGCAGTCGAAGCAACCTTGGCAGGAACTCTCACCACTAGGGGCTTGACTGTTCAGTGAATGTGACGTTTCAGTCTTTTTACTCTGTGTCACTTCTATTCTCAGTTCCTTTCGTTGTGTAAATGCTTTTAGTGTCTCTAAAGCTTTGCGAAGCTGGCCATTTAGAGCTTTCCAACCTCGTGATAGAACTTCTGGTCAAGCCTGTTGCCTCAGCCATGTGGAAGGATGGTGTAATGTCTGCTGAGAAGTGTTGAAAATTCCTTCACGTTTCTACATGACTGCCAAAAACGGCTGGTAGAACTAAATAACTTACAATTAGCATGCTACGGGATGCAGGAAAATGTGTTATTGACGAAGTCCGATTACCTCGTCGTACTACAGAAGTATTCCAGAACAAACCTGTTCTGACAGGCGAATAAATGAGATGGCTAAACAAAATCTTATTGATAGAAGACTTTAAAAATAAAGAAAAGTTCAGCTGCACCCCCATAAAGTGGTAGTTTTTGAGCAGGAAATCATGTGGCAGTGCTCTCTGACAGCCACGGAGAATGGTTGCCGTAAGATGTCTGAAACCATGATGCCACCACACATTTAGTACCTTGACTTAAGGTGGATGGTCACAAACGGCGCGACCATCGCAAAGGTTGCAGGTCTCACCATCATTACAACTGCCGATAATACAGTGGCAAATCTCGTGAAATCAGGCTTTACCCTTGAAGCCACTGTCACTCCAAACATCGCACCAGTCCGTGAACTGAGTGTTCTCCATCTTCACATCATAGGCCTTGAGAAGATCATTCCCAATCATGGCTGGCATTGTCAGTGATAACAATCAAACAGATAGATAGGATAACTCTGGAGATACTGAGCTGTTGGCCAGTCTCACGTGCCTCGACTCGCCAGTTGACTCGGGGCTCATCATGATCAGGACATTCCCATCGGTAGAAGTCTAGATTGTCGGCGAAGTACCTGGAAACGCGCGCTCAGAGCAGCAGACTTTCCGACCTAAGTGCCAGAGCTCCATGATGATGACATCGTCAATGAACGGTCTGTTGTGGAGAAAGGTGCGGGCTGCAACGTATTGGCTTCAATGACAGGTATAAGGACAGAAAGCCTGAGTGCAATAGCGGCAAGAGTCTTGATAGAGGGAATATTTTGAATTAAGATAAACGTGAGTTTTTAAATATGGTTTCTTCTAGAGGCTTGAACAAGAAACTACTAGAAGTGAATGGATGATTGATTCCCCCACGAAAGGCCTCGCTATTTATACTCATGAGCCCATCAACTGTTCAGTCCAAGAGCCTTGCCTCCATGTCATCGATGACCCGAAAGATAGAATAATGATGGCGATACTCGTTGACTCCTTCATCAAACCTAATCTTGCGTTGAAATCGAGATTGTGGAGTAGCAGATCGACATGAAGCATTTCCAAGACAGGTAGGTACATCAAGACGTGACACCATCTGGTAGATGAAGGATGAGCCATGCTCGTCATGTTCGGTCAAGAATTATTGAAGTTGTTTTGTTATGTGCCTCTTTCGTAGGATTGGCTGGGAATTGGAAGAGAATCAAAGGATCTGAATTTGTGAGGACTTATCCTCGCAGTCACTGCGTCCTAAAGTCTTGGCGCGTCCTTCGTTTGAACGAGCGAGAATCCGTTTGTATGAACATGGTAAGTTTTACCCGATCTCACTCAGCTGAACCGATCCCTATGGCGTAAGAGTTGCCTAAGTCCATCCGTGCACAAGTAAGCTTAAATATCATGCTCGGTCTTCGGGTGACGATCTCCCGTAATGAACATAATCCCGCGGCGACGATCCGAGTAACCCAATAAGAACTGGGTAGGGGAAATTGTTGAAACGTTGAAGTAATAGAAGATTTACATCATATAACGAAGGAATACATATGAATCACCTTGGTGTTTAGATATGAGAATAAGTGGTACACATTACTATTGAACAATTGTATCACATGGTGGGGATCAGGTATCTGTCGGAAACAAACCATCAAGAGAAGACGAAATGATTAGAATAGAAAGAATAGAAACAGGCCCCAAGGGCTGCTCTTGTGTATATATAAAGTTCAAGAATGTGAACGCTGTCGTGAATCATAAAGGTCATGATGCTGAGACCACGGTCCTGAGGAGATGATATTTGGCGCGGTATATGCAGCAAAAGTCCATCTGCGGCATATTGAAGATAGGTGATCAAGTCCGAGAAAAGAATATGTGATCTTTGATGCTGTGCAAGCATTCTCCGAACTCGGTAGTGAGCATGTTTCTGTAGAAGGCGCTGATTGAGTGGTGAAGGAATATAAAGTAAGACGCTGGCGCCAGACAGAGGTAGAGTATAGATGTGCGAGTCCATTGGAGAAGGTAAAGTGAACCCTGCAGCGGATAACGTGACTTTAAACTCAAACATCTGAAGCTGAGAGAAGCGAACGTATGCTAAAGATATAAAAAGCAGAACGCTGACGCAGTAATACCTTGACTCAGTATATGTTCTGGCCATATGATGGAAAGTAAGAGTAAGCCATCGTTGGCGAAGGAATAATATGAGGCATCGCTAAGCCCTGCATGTAATAATGTGTCGGCATTGCTTGCTGATAATGCGCAAGATGGGAGGCAATATAAGGATTGTAATGCAGTGAAGAACTGCCGACACTCGAATACGAGGTGGCCGAACTGCTTGGCTCGCTTGAAGGGAGGGGCTTGGGTATAGCACCCTTTTGATACCCCTTTGGCCGATACTTAGCCAGACAAGCTGACTTCTCCCCTCTTTCCGGGTGGTAAACCACGTCAAAGTCCCCAGGCGCAGAAGAATTGACAATGATGCGCACTGGGCCAGGCGACCCCGAGACATAACCCTTATTCAAACAAAAAGGGTACTCTTTCCAAGGTCCTGACGCTTGGAGGGCAAGCTCTTCCTTGTTATAAAATTGACGCGGGTAGATAGAGTCGCGTCCCATAGGGCTCTTGGGAATTTGCTTGGCTTGTTCCCTGACCTGGCTTGCTGGGATTTTGCGGTACCACTTGTCCAAGACTAACTCAGAAAGTGAATAGTGGGAGGAGTCTGAACAAGTCTCCCACTTGTCTTGACAAATTGGAGGGGTGGTGGTGCTTTGGTTGTTAAGCTGGTCGAGTTGACTCAGCGCTTCGAAGGTAAGAGCAGACATCTTGAAATAATAAAGAGTCGCTTTGAAATAGGATCAGGTAAAGATCGGATGAAAATTGGAGATAAAAAAAGGTATTGAGAGTATCCGCTAAGACAAAAGCTGAAGACTAAGCCTTTGTTTGCTGGTACTAAGTCCAGGTTTCAGGTAAAAGTAATAGACAGACAATAAGTCAAAGGTTGAAGAGAAGGTCTAGGTCTCAGGCGAGTTTATCGACAGAAGAGAAGATAAAGGTTGAAGGGAGAGATTTGCTGTGCGCTAAAGACAGTGACTAAGGTCTGACGGCTTGCGAAAGAAGAAGGGTAGTATGTCAGGTATCTTGGAGAAGTCTAAAGAAATAGGAAGATAGCGTTGAAAGGTGAGCAGGAGCTGAAAGCTGGAGACCTGAAACTTGAAACTTGAGACTTGAGAAGCAGGCAAGCAGAGAGTGTGTAGAAAGGAAGTTGGAATTTAGAGAAAGGGGAGACAGCATGGGTATTTATACCCGACAGTGTTAGAGTTTGAGAATCTCAAGATCTCGGAAGCCCTCTGCCCTAATGATGAAAAGAGGGTTGTGCACAGGATGAAAAGCATCATATACGTGTATCTTGACCACTCTGTCAGCGTTAATAGGCCGGAGTAGGTGTAGGTTCTTGACGTGGCGTAGATTGAGTTAAGTCATTTCTACCAGGAACGAATCGGGTGTCATGAGTCTGGATAACAGCTTATCACTGAGCAGTTAAATAGGAGTGATTAGATTTTCCCCAGTCTGGGGAAATAAGCTTGTTTATCTTCTGCAACGTCATTCGCGGCCTAAAGTCTATATGAGAGGCCTTTATTGGCTTTCTCAACTGGAGAGATATTAAGACTTTCCGTTATCAACCTTGTGACAAATTCGGAGGAAACTGGCGAATCGGTGTTCTACATAACTCACTATATGTAAATTTTGACGTGGACCGTGATTCAGTGGACGAGTCTCCACGAGTTGGGTAACGCACGATGAGTCATTCCTGCAGAATTTAAGTGGCGATGATTTATTTCCGCACCTCTCCTGCCTCTTTATGTCTTCTGTGGTTGGTGCCAGGCTCATTAATATTTAACTTGGACCTGGTATTCAAAATTTCTTCTTATAGTGATGCCTAGGAGTTAGGGAAACTTGATCATTTTTATTAAACTTTGAATTCACAATTCAATGGAATAGACAGGAGTGAGTAGGTGGCAGTACATGTGAATGTAAGTAGTTTTTGTTATTCAGGGTTCAATATTTATACTCTCAACAAGGGTCATTGCTATATCCAGTTATCTCTTCATACTCTAGCTTTCAAATCCACACATCCCCTTTCACGCAGTCTCTGGTCCCTGAGCATATTGTCTCCAAAGAGAGTTCTCTAACAAACTCTCCATGGCACCATTCTCCGTGCCGACAAACACCTCGACACCAGGACCCGCCCCAGGCCGATCAGGCAGAATGATGTGCATCGAGTGAGTAACTCCAACAGAGGGAGGTCGAAGAGCCTTAATCTGGCCACCGAGGGCAGGACCCCATTGAATATCGTAGAAAGGGAACTCTCTCCATGATGAGAACAGACCATGGTTTCCGGGCATATCGAGGAAGATGGCAGGTACCAGTCGGGACACGTTGCTGAGACGGTCCACGACGGAAGAGATGGTAGCGAGGTATGTATCCTTCGACTTGTTCACGGCACCTCGAACGACGAGAGCGATATCGGCAAGACTGGCATCGTCGTGCTCTAGAATCTTCTCAATATCCATGACGGCTGGTGCAAAGCCAAGAATATTTCCGAGAGTGTGCTTGTGAATTGGCTTGCCAGCACGACGACGGCCATCCAGGGCGAGACCAATCATAGATGGCCCAGCTGGCTTATCCTCACCCTCCTTCTTCCCATGCTGAGCAGTCATAGTGCAGCGCCAAACTAACGCTGTTATGGCATCAGTCGTAGAGATGTAAGATGATTTGTCGTCAGACTTGAAGAGCTTAGCATTGCAAGGCGCAGCAGCCTCCTTCAGCGCTTGAATCTTCTCGGGTGAGAAGTAAAAGATGTGACCGTGGTGAATGGGTGAAGCCAGCTTTGGTGGGGGTCCTTCGGGTGTGAAAGGTAGTTCGACATACTCGGGGTGATCCTCAGGCCTGCCGACGATGGTGTCGGATGGTTTCATCAGCTTAGCTCTGTCGTCAACGGGGATCTCGGCGGGGTTGGTGATAGACAGGCCTTGTGTCTTTCGGACCTCTTCGGCAAAGATCTCAGTGAACTTGTACGATGTTGTTCCATCAATGTAAGCGTGGAGGAACAAGACGTTGAGAAGTAAACCGCCCCTGATGAAGTTGAGCTGCAACATGGTAGTGTTCAATCGATCCCCAGCACGAGGCCATTCTCCGCCCATACCACGTTGACAAACAACATCAGGTTCCAAAACAGAAGTAGGAAAACCCCGACGCTTCAACTCCTCAAAGCTAGGAAAGTCCTGATCACGAAGATCCTTGACAATAAAGTCGTGGTCGATCTCATCACCGTAATGACGAAGTTGCAACAACCCAGTCTCAGGATAATAAGCAGTAGGAACAGCCTCACAACCAGCAATAGGAGTCCTTTCCTTAAAAGCAGAATAAGCTTTCTTCAAGATAGATGTAATCTCCTCAGCATCGTACCCCTCACCAAGCTCAAAGTGAAGAAGACTTCGAATCCATCCCAAAGGCCCAATCTTCTCAGTGGGCAGTAAAGGGGGAGCAAGATCAGGAAGTGGTGTGACCTGCTCGGTAGCGGCGGTCTTGGAGTGGAGAACAGGCTCGTCAATGACGAGAATTTCTGTTTTTGCGGGAGCCATGATGTGAAGTGGGTATGTTTTGTTTATTCCGCTTTGCTCTGGCGGAAGGGGGGCTTGCTTCTAATACTTGGACAAACGAAAGGACTTTTTCACAGGCAAAGGTCGCCACGCGGAGAGATGGACAGTTTTGGGCCCTTGAACCCTTCGTCTTATCCATGTGTGTTTCAGGGCGTGCGGCCGAGGTGGTTGCATTTTTTTGTTCCGAGTATGAGGATCGTCGGTGTTGGTTGAAGTGCAAAACAGGGGCCAAGCTTTCTTTGGCAACGCTTCTAAGGCTCGGTTACGAACCACTAATATTGTGAAAGTTCCGAAAGAGCTTGACATTCATCGAATTAGATGCCTTTTGGGTGATGAGTGTAACCACTCAAAAGGCTTGTCTGCCAACATACCTCCCCATCCTATCTGGGAAGCCCAGAGAAACGTTATATCGACGGATTGCGTGTTCTTGACCCATAACGCCGCATCCAACAACCATGTTTTAATCTCAAAATACCTAGATAAAGCAGCATCGAAAGTGGAATTTTTCACAGGTGGACCTTTTTGTAATCTAATGTCAGCATCCACAAACGAATCCATGGGCCAAACCCGTGGTGCCGGAGCCGTTAATCCAGGGATCATCTTCGACTGTTTTACCTATAGTAGAAATAAGGGCCGTAATCGCCTCTAAATGCAGATAACTTGAAGAAAATGGACACTCCAATGAAACATCACAGGCATTATCGTGGATACGGTGGGTACATAAACGGTTGAACATGGGCCAAGTCCTGAAACGTGCTTTCCTCCGGCAGTAAAACCCTGCAATATCCGGCCGGAAGTAGGTCGCGGTACAGGGATTTACCTCCGGTGGTTCGATTCCAGAGCCGCAAGTTCTTGGCAGTTTATCTCCCGCTCTGATAAGAAAGGCAGATCTTAGCCTTCCTACCATTATCTTCAATGTCCACAAGATCTCAATGACCACAGTGTTAATCGCTATCAATGGATTTGAAAAAGGGCCCGAGATCATGTTTAAAACATTTCCGTAGCATACTCCCCCTAGGACAAAGGCCCTCGGGCGGTTTCTGATTCTCCATATCAGCCAACAGAAGGTAGCATCGAAGTGGACTCCAACCCCGTCAGAGCCTGCACCAAGTTTTCACGAATGGCCTGTTTATGAGGTTTTGCTTCATTTCCGCTGAGTAAACAAATAGAAAAAAACGAGCCTGTAACGGCGAAGGATTTGCAGTGAGCAGATTGCCACTGGAAAAAGAAACAATGCTGAACTCGTGCCTGGGGAGCCTGGCAGCCGTGCTCTGAATGGGGATTACTCGACTAGCCCATTTAATGACCAACAGCCCATGATACAAGTTGAACCAACCTTTGTCTCTGTGGTGTTGTGCATGCAGCTAGTCTGATATTGCAGATATGGCAGTTGACCCTAACATTGTAGCCATTTTTGGCCCGCCGCCGAAGGGTCTAGATCTTGAGAAGAATGTTATCACGACTTACAATGTTGTCGTTTGCGTTGTTCTTGGCATTGCTGTTACGGTTGTTGGCTTGCGGTTTTATGTCAGGAACATGAAGTCTGCCAATATCGAGATGGATGATTGGGCGGTGTTGGTCAGCCTGGTAAGTGCTTTGGATGGATGAAATGGATGAGCTTCTACTGATTGAGTTCAGTTCTGCGCTTCAGCGACTGTTGCGATGACAATACTGGGTAAGGTCCCTTTTACGATATCCTAGTGTTCTTATGCTAATAGATGATAGCTGGAGAGCATGGCTCTGGAGCTCATGTTTGGTCAATCAAACTCACTACGCTCGTCGATGTCTTCAAAGTGCGTCCATCGAGGCCAAGCTATTCTACTTGATCCAAAGGCTCACCAATCATCAGATAGTCTACGCCGAACCCTTCGTATACGCCCTCGCCGTCACATCCGTCAAAATCAGCATCCTTCTCCTCTACCGTCGTCTCTTTCCTCTCGGCATCGACAAAAACCGACTCTATACAATAATGTTCTGGATTGCAACGTTTATGACAAGCGTGTATCCATTCATTCTCTGGATCACTATGCCTTTCGCCTGTCGACCTGTCAGTCATTTCTGGAACCAATATCTTGGCGCCAAAGGCAAATGTATCGAAGTCAAACTGTTTTTCCTTGTTCTTGGAATAATGAACATGATGAATGATATCATAATCTTGACTGTTCCAATACCAAGAATTTGGACACTTCATATGAACAACAAGACCAAGATCTCCATCATTTGTATTATGCTGCTTGGAAGTTTGTGAGTCGTGCCGAAACGCTTTGCCGCCACCCCTTTCTAACATTCTTCAGTGTCTGCGTTGCCAGTATCGCTCGCATTTACTATCTCTGGGGTTTCTTCCAGAACCTCGATGCAACATGGTGGATGGGGCCATCATTTGCCTGGTCCAGCCTGGAGCCCTGCGTCGCAGTCATCTCAGCTTGTCTACCCACGCTAGCACCTTTGTTCCGAATCAACCGGATCAATTCGACTTCACGCGGTACTCCATCAGGACCAACCGACCTATCCAAGTCAGGATCCAAACACTTCCAGCTGTTTAGTGTGAACAGAACCAAAGGCAACGCTTTTGGTAGCGACGATGATGAAGTTGAGCTGACGTATGATGTCGGAAGAGGAGGTACTGGAGATGGATCGATCTGGAAGAACCAAGGGGACTCGGCCGCTGAGCAGGGGATTGTAGTTCAGACTCAAGTTTCTGTGACACATCAAGACAGGAAGGGTCGTACGAGCACTGATTAGGTCATTATTCTAAATGATAGTCCATTAAGCACAGCGACGCTATACTATAGTGTTTTGAAATACTTATCAGACGTTCACACCTCATCCTCTTCAGGATAGTCATAACAGTTCAATACATGAGAGAATGAAACTCATCAGGTTCAATAAGACACATGGGTAAATACTAATACAAGTTCAATTTAACTACCAGCGCTAAGTGAGATCCAATTGCCAATGCAATCAGATCTGGAGAAAAAGAATTCTGCTAATCTATGATACTTACCGAACATCGCAACTAAAATGAGACCACGACCGGCGTGACTCTTACACCCGCCCACCAAAACCCCAAGCTTCTGAAAAGAAACTGCACCTTAGTTGTGTGCAGCTTTCCAACCCCGAACCCTCATCTCCTCTGGGCTACTGTTCAAAACTTGCGGCTGGAGCTGAGCAATTCTTTCTTCGAGGGTCTTGATTGTGCCTGTGTTCGGCGTGTACTTCGACACACAGCGTTCTCGAACCCAGGCAAGGACTCGCTCTAGATCTTCTCGCTTCTTTAGCGCCGTCTTCTGATCCAAGTACTTGATATAGTCACAAGGCACCATGACCATAACAGGCTTGCCGTACCGGTACAGGGAAAGAGGGCTAGGGTTCTCCCTATTGTATCTGGCACGGTCTCTGCCGGCGTGATAGTCAAGGATATCCTTTGGGAATACTATCATTTCACCAAAACCCTCCCTATCGGTCAAATGGGTGCCATCTTTAATGGCTTGTTCAAACATGGCAGCGGTGTCTGCATTAATCTGCAGAAAATTGGTGACGAAGTACACGCGTCTGTCGGCTGCTGCTGCTGCGATTTCCTCTGTCAAATTAGCTTCATATTCTTTGATAGAAGGGGAGGTGAATAGGTTCGAGAACCACTTCCTGGTCTTTGAAAGGGGATTCTTGACCTTTGAAGAAGAATCCATCTTGGCGTTCGNNAAAAAAAAAAAAAAAAACAGTAGGTGGATTTGTGGAAATTGCGTGTACAAGTGGTATGGTAGTCAAATAGAGTTGTCAATCAAAAGATGATGAATGAAGTTGTGAAGAGAAAAAAGAATGTCCAGCTCGCAGAGGGAAGACACCTACTTATAGCTTTCTTGTTTTCAGCGACTCCAATCAAAGCCATTGGTATATATTGTTCAAGCTAAATGAACTATTAGTTTTGTTCCAGGCTGTACAGTCAGAATACTGGAACAGGTCTCTTGTCCAGTGAAAGGGCCGCACGAACACTGATCAGATCATTGCTTTCGAAATCTGTTCAGTATGAAGCTTCATTCTAGTCAACGGGGAGTGCAAGGAGTATATTGCCTATATGTGCTAATATGTGCTAATATGTGTTCTTGCGTTTGTGTTCTTGCTGAACTTTCCCTTTAAGCCCTTGACCTTATCCTACGATAGCTACGAATGATAGCACACCTAGAATAAAGCTGCTATAAAAAAGTGATTCTGATAGTTAGTCCTGATATATGAGAGATGAAAAATCAAGGATCGTCTTCTGCATCATTCAATGGCCTGTTGCTGAACTCCGTCATTGGGCCACAAACTCCCAATTTGGGTGTGTCCTGCTAACAGATTGTCACTGAGTTACGGGAGTACTAGGAAATTTTGGTGCCAAACGACATATCCTGCACTGCCCACTGAGTTGTCGTGGGCATATACATGCTTTTAGCCACGGGTCTCAACGGCAACCAATAAATCTAGTTCACGCTTGAGATATTATACCACAATCTGCACTGCGTATAGCTGGGGATTTTAGGATATTATATCTAATCAACTTTACGATAATGACGATGTGAATTGAAGAAAAGCTGCAAATTTACTATGTAACAAGATATATCTATTAAGTATTAGAGGGACTGTAAGCCATAAAAACAGACTTGGGGCAGCTAATACAGACAATAAGCAAACGACATATTTTTTCATGATACAAGATTCTACCAAAAGTTTCACGATGATTATAAGATATAAGAAAATTTATAAGTACAGATTCAATTGGCTATCTAAGGCTAAGGCGGTTCATTTACCTTTGCAAACGAACTTCCTAGAACAAAACTCCTCAACTCCTTTGGTTGATACTCACCATATTTGTCCTGCCATCATGAAGAGACTACGACTAGCGCGATCTTATGCAGACTTACTACAGTCCGAACCTTGCGCGAAGAAACAGCAATTCATCAAACTGCTTCATATCCTCCGAATACCAATACTTCGTCCGATACATCCTTGGCTCCCCTTCTCAGCTTAAAGCCTGTCAATCTTCCTTTCCCGACTGGCAATCCTGTTGAGGCAGATAAGAACCCTCAGACGGCGAAAAGGAAAATGTCGTTTCTTCGTTTCCTTCTTCCGGAGCACAGCAATCTCGCGCTCGAGTTTCTCCCTCTTTCGTTCCTTTGCCTTCGCCAGGAGGTACTTCACATAGCCACCCGGGACGTTGACCATAGTCCTGTCTGTTTTGAGGCGGTGAGGGTTTTCACCTCGTACCTCGGCTGCGAACCAGTCGAGGCAGGACTTGGGTCCTTCAACCATCTCGCCATGGCCCTCCACACCAATCATGTGGGTGTTATTTTCGATGGCCGCCTCGTAGGCAGCGACGGTCTCCGGACTGATGTTCCAGAGTCCGGCGTTAGACCGCATGCGCTCCTCCTGGGTGAGAAGCACAGCGTCGTTTGATGAGTCGTAATTTCCTATCATCACATATGGTTCGGCCTGAAGGGACGTAGATGGTTGGTCTGAGTTGTTAGTTTTTGGCTTTGCTTTCACAGGATTCTTTACTGACTGGTGGACATTTGGAGGGGCCATCTTGGCGTTCGTGCTTAGTGTTATTCACAAGTCGGGGAGAAATAAAAGAGTAAATAATCAAGGTTTGAGAGTTGGTTTGCAAAGAGGATGTGTACAATTGAGACGATAGCTAATAGCTAAATAGGTTTGTGGAGAGATGATGAATGATGGGACGAGAGAAGACATTTTAGAGCGCAGGGGGGAAGAGACCTATTTATACCTTCCTTCTCTCCATTGAGTCTAGCCAAGTCAGACAGGATATGTTAGTTAAGCCAAAATAGCCAGACAAACTCTTGGTTTTGTTCCCAACAAGGCACAACCAGCATGCTGGAACAATACTCTTGTCCAGTGGATATACCAAGTCTGAGTCCCCGTACAATTAGTTAATCAGCCCTTGGCATGGAGCTTGAACGCGCTTATCCGACTCGTTCAACTGCGAACTACTTGGCAAGTCGAATGAACGTGTTTCTCATTTATGTACAATTCACTGAGCAGTGGAGTTTAAGCATGCTCAAGCAATTGTCCAAGCCGTCCACTCTGGGTGGTGACTTGTTCCAAAGAAATTGCAATATTCTTAAACGAGCATTTGTGTACAGTACAATATAGCCGCCTTGTCAATGGTTGTCGTTGAGCGTGCTGTAATGACTAACAAGTCATGATGGCTGGATGACACTTAGGATGCCCTTATCTTATCAGCTCACCAATTCCTCAATCTTGGCCTAACATTGATCTCAGACAGAAGAATCCCCATTGAACAATGAACAATGAGATAGTCGCTACTATTATGTATTACGGCAATAAAATACATCCTATCAAATTAAATCGGCTACTTCCTGTTGAGATAAGGCTGTTTTATTCTTAGATTTTGCATGACGTAATTAGCGTTTGGTGGCTTCAGCTAAGGGACCTCGTTCCCCTCTCATAATCTCTCTCCCTTGAAATCATTGACCGTTCTGCAAACTCCATTAAGTTTACCCTCTTGAGCCTGTTCAATCGTTTCAAGCAATTTAATATCTCTCGGCGGCTGTTTTCGCTACTCTCGAAATGTCGGATCACTTTGATAGGTTCCCCTTTATCAGCCTGCTGAGTGGCTGGGGAGTAGTTAGGTAGGTCTTCCATGCCCACGCCAAACGAAATTGAACTGACGAATGTTCCTCATACAGTGGCCCTGGATTATTGTATGTGCCCTTGTTAAGTATACGTATTGCTTGCAAACTAATGAGACGCAGTATGCTCCGCAGCTTAGTGTCCGGCATCTCAACCGCCACAGTCGTCGGCGTCTCAAGCGGTATGGTCGGCAGCATGATCTGGGGAACAGCAGGCCTCCCATTCCTCATCGGATCCTCCCTGGGTTTCGCATTCGGTAGTTACAGATGGTACGAAGTGGCTACTAGAGAAGCCCTGCTTCAGCTGGACCTTTACCCAGCGCTGCTGCGAATGCATATCACCTCCAACTTTCCCTGGGTGCCGGACATTCACACCAAAGGTCGCGATTGGTATACGGCTGAGACGTTTCGCAGATCGTGGGTCATTAGGAGCATGTTGGTTGTTGGTTGGCTTTCGGCTGAGTCGTCCCTCCGTGAGATCAGGGAGCGTCGGGAGGCGAGGTTGATTGAGGAATATGTTGCTGCTGAAGAGGAGTCCGAGTAGATTCTCAGTGCGCAAAATATTCCAGAAATCACTTCTAGCGTCTCCAACAAAGAGGCTGAGATTGAATTCACAAAAAACACAATTTTGATAATTTTACTTTCCTGTTGTTTATATTGCGC
>PVPY01000887.1:0-19562 GCA_002982035.1 Fusarium algeriense | reverse complement strand
CTTCTAGCTTTTAACTTCCTTTAATAGTAATTTAAATATTATACTTTTTATATAAATAAATACCTAACAATTAAATACTAATATATAATTTAATTACTCGAATTATATACTTGTAAGACTAATGTAGGGGTACACCTTTAAATGGAATAGCTATCTTTATTATACATCCCTATTCTTAAAATCCATTAACACCTAGGCACATCACAATCCCCTGATCAATATGTCAGAGACAGCACACAGCAAATCTGGACATCTCCAAGATGCAATCATTGAAAGACAAATACGCCACGCCCGGGCCCAATTCATTGACTCTATTAACCCAGAGGATGTCCGCCGACTCCCCGCCTCGTACCACCGCAGTCAGTCAAATGGCGAGTTCTTTCAGGACCCTGTCCATGGGAGTTATAATATTTGCTACTTCATTCGCTTCCCCTCGTTATCGGGCTCGTCTTCGTCACCAAGACTGTGGGACAAGTGGGTTGTGCGGATTCTATTGGCCCCTTGCCTCCCATTTGGCGCAGACCAAAAACTGGAATGCGAGATCGCAACGATCAAGTCTGCTACCTGAGAATCTATGGACTCTTCACCTTGGATACCTATGACGAACTTTTGTGCAGGCTGATAGCTCAAAAGACTTCGATCCCGATCCCGGATCTGATTGCATATGCCATCAACGAGAAGTCAAAACCCTTTCCGACTTTTGTGATACTTGAGTTTGTGGAGACAGAGAAGCTCTCGCACAAGAAGTATCACGCGCTCACACAAGAGCAACGGCAACAGCTATATCAATCCCTTGCTGATATCTTTATCCAGTTGAGCTGACATGCCGATATGATGCTAGCTTCACCGTCAGTCATCTGATTGTGACAATAGACCTCAACTCACAAGCACTCGGGGGCGTTCAGCCTTCAAAAGTGCTCGCCCGCCACGACAGAGGGGGCCCATTACAACGCTCTGCTCAGTATATTGACCTCCTCCACGATCTTGCCGACAATGCCTTCAGTGAGAGTCGCACCAGCGTTCTCGATAATGACGGTATCGGTGAGGAGTACCTTTACTGCCTACACAGCTTCCGCAGCTATGTGAGTAAATGGAGAGCAGCAGATGATGACCGAGACCCGTTTGTACTAGTCCATGGAGTTTTTCAGCCATTTAATCTCCTAGTTAACGACCAAAAGAGCATTGTCAGTGTCTTAGACTGAGAATAGAATCGTGTCATCCCCCGGCAATTCTTTAGACCGCCGCTGTGGTTGCAGTATGCAGATACGAGACTGCTGTGACGAACACTATTCTATGAGCGATTTCTTGAGACGCTGCAAGATTTCCTAACTATCGTCCGGCAAAGAGAGATTCAAGTATACGGCAACACTATGCTTGCAGATGAATGGAGTCATGCGCAGAAAAAAACAAGGCTTCCTCGTGTCCAACACTTTAGAGAGCTGGTCGTATGTGGACTGGTATATGCACAACCAAGAGTGTGCCGAGGGTTTAGAGGAGCGCATTCAAGCATTTATGTCAAGTGATCCTCGTCGAGCGGACTTGGTTGCGAGGAAGGTCCGGGATGGCGAGACTTATAAGGCTGACATGCAGCGTAATACGAGGACGAAGCCCGGAGTCTCCCGTTGGTTCCCAGCAAGAGTTTGCGAGCTGGCTTCGCAAGCCTGGTATTCGGTAATGGTGTTAAGGACAAAAGGCAGCGTGCCTCTATTCCTACCAGGTGTAATAATCATGTTCATCTGCGGAGGTGGCCTCATCGGCTACAAGTCAAGGCCGTGGCTGTCCTTTTGCGGCTTAATTGACCTGAGATGCCGATACTATTGGTCAACCATCTCATGATCTTAATTGGTTATATCCTGAATTTCATGCTGCAGTCTGTCGTACGGTCCAGAGTGTAGACACTCACTTCTGTAGTAAGGGTCTGGAGACAAGCTGTTTCTATCAGTGACAGGTTTCTCCCGTAATTAGAATCTTCAACGGCTGGTTAGTGGCAGACTTCAAACGCCTATAGACCACCACTTTAGGCCATTACAGGATATATATACCATTGACTAGACATGTACATGTTTGGTTTATCGTGTGACACTGCCACAACTCCACATACAATATTGGTTAGCATCTGCATCTTAATCTGGATACCCCGCAATACCCTAAATGACGTTTATCAGCTACCACGGAGCATTTGCCGTTTTCCCCGACCTACAACCCCAGGCTGGCATAGTATCTTTCAACACACCACCGGTATTCGGCATTCAAAACCGCGATCAAGAGTCCAGACCTGTCAAGTCTCTCTCTCTCGGGTCTTATCAATAGCCTCACTGAGGGCAGATACCAAAAAAAAAGCTTGTCAAGAACCAGTCGGAAAAGTAAAACACGGCAAAACTGGAGTGGGCTCTCGGTGTAAAGCTTCTCCGTCGTCGATACAGCTGTCGAATAAATCCCTCCTCTCCTCCACGACATGCCGAGATAGATCCTCAGTGCAGCGTTGAGTCTCATATGAACCATTTCGATGGAGTTGACAGAATGGAGAAACTCTGCCCTTGAGGCCGCTTCTCAGTCTCTGTTCGACGAGAGCTCCACCCGGTCCGAAGATGCCAGTGTCTTATTAGTCCTGCTCTCATTCTTTTCACCATGCGAAAAAATCCCCTTGGAACTCTTTATACGGGGATCAACCCCTCGAAAACGATGGACCATCGAGGGAGAAGTTGAGCTTGTCGATGCAACCAAAGTTGGCATGGCCTCGTGGTTGGTCGACATACTGGCAGATGCCCAAAGACTTACACGAGCCTTTCGTGAACTTTGTCAATTGGCAGCTGTGCTCAAGTATCCAGATGAGACTTATCACTTAAATGAAGATATGTCAGCGCGAGTACATCGGAGTCTTGCTCCAGATGCTCTTCCCTTCTGGCGACAGCAGGCTTTGACTGTGGCATACAGAGCCATACCCTGGAAGTACATCGAGTTTCCGTGAGTCTGAAATCGACAACCAGCGAGCTTGAACCGCTGACACTACAAAAGAGAACCTGTGGTTAAGTCATTCTTGCCACATCTACACCATGTTGCCGAGGCATTCCACGATAGTTTCGATGAGCTGCCTACAACCACGAGAACTGACTTCATGCTCACACTCATTGAGGCTTTCCGGTTCCCGGACATGACCTGGAAGTACTTTGCGATTGGCCAAGCAGAATTGGCCGCTGGTCGCTTGAAAGATACGCATCTTCGGCTCTGCATTGGCCAGGCCAAGGCAATCCTGGGACGTCTCAGTGGGAATATGGATGAAGCAACAGGAAGTCTTCAGGATTTCATATCCAATGACCCGGCTGCCGCTACGAATAAACGCATACGGTGCGAAGTTGGTGTTGCTATCATCCAACGTTCCTTGAACTCAATCCAAGTGGCGGATCTATCTACTGCACAGAAGCTATTAGAAGATTGGAGTCCCTTTGGCGATAACCCATCCCCTCTGGAAGAGATCCTCAGCTTCCGCAAGCATTCGCTACTAGGAAGAATTATGCGATTACAGGGCAACTTCGGCAACTCTTTGAAACTGCTGAAGACAGCACGCGAAGTGTCGCAGAAACCGAGTCAGCTCGTCTTTGACGAAGATTTCCGGGATTTAACATGCGATCTGGCTGATGCGCTGAGAGAACTTGATGAGCCTGTGACTGGTGAGGGTTATCTTCGCACTGAGATAGTACGGCGCACTGAGAAGCCGGACCCCTTACCTGGCAAATCACTTCTGGAGCTGGCTTTGGCTGAAGCTCTTTTTGCTCAGGAGCGTTATGGAGAGGCTGAGAAGATTTGCCTCGATATTGAATCACGAGCCAGTCTCCTTAAGTATGAGAGACTGCGAGTCTATGTCATCTTGGCAAAACTGTCGCATATCAGATCGGATTATGAAGTTGCATTGTCGCGATGGAGTGAAGCAATGCAAGCACTTCAAGAGTTTTCCTTGGTTGATGGACAGGTACAGACTATTATATCTGCGTCAATGGCTGATGTGTTGGACGCCCAAGGCCATAATTGGTTGACGCGAGAATCTCCTCGGAGGGCTTCACTGGCTGAGTTGGCAAAACCTGAAGGTGTTCCGCATTGGATTGCTGGTTTTCGGCAATGGGCAGACTATCTGCAGTCTCGGGGTCGACATGGCTTGTAGTTTGTCTGGGTTTGAACAAAAGTCAATGTTATTATATTAATATTTGGATATGGAGTCGAATTGAGATACCCCATATCAAGCTGGTTGGCTATCTCCCCGGTAATAAACACATACGATATCACAGAAGCAAAAGTTTCATGGTCTAGAACGTGCGTTTCAAGTAGTACGTAGCAATTTGGAGATCAAGGATAGAAAAGGGGTTAAGTTGTCCGTGTGCCTGAATGTTTAGTGTCGTTTTGTTTGGAGCTGGAGCCACGTTCTAGGGAGCCCTCTGGTCCTTGTGTGGCTGTAGCAGCCACATGTCCAGATAATCCTTGGTGATGTTTTTGATAAAGATACGGATAGACCTGGACTCGTAAAACAATGCAGTCATGGTTCACCCATATGAGCCTCTTTACAAGCCATTGTAGATCTTGGCTGTCAAACATGTTCGCGGTAGCTGAAACCAGTCAAAGCTGCTCTCAAAAGCTATCGCCAATGGTCGATATTCACAGGTCCAATGGCGCCTGCTGGAGCTCTGTTCTAAGCCTAGCGCTGCGGGGACGCCAGGGGATCTCCACGGCCGGGGCCGGGTTTGATTCGCTGCAGGGGTAAAGGGATGTTAGGGAGAGCATCCACTGGGCTGACGTTGACATGTCCCGTTAGAGGTCAGAGACAGGAACGAGCCGAAAAGGCCACTGTAGCTACAATTTTTGAGAGAGAATCGAAGAGGAAGGAAACGGGTACGACGCTGGACGCGACTGCTCGTATCGTACCGCAACCATCAGCTGCAGAACCTGGAACCTATTGGATTGCCATTAATAGTTGCAGTTCCATCCCGCACAAGGTAATTGCTAGCTGAGGTGGTGCTAAAATATCCCCTGAAGCTTCATCATCCCTCCATCTTTTTTCCCCTTCCCTTTTTATTTTCTTACTCCTTGCAAACTATCCATTCGCCCAACATCCATTCTTCCCCCAGGCTTAATACATTGCCTATCGTCGCTGATATTCGTATGACAACGGCGGTCTGCGATTGAGTTTTGGGTTCTTTTTTCTCTTTTTCATTCTCTTCTTGTTCACTTTCTATTTAACCCAGAATCGGCCATCGATGAGGTATCTCTAGATCCTCCCGATTTCTGTTATAGCTCTTCTTCATCAACTTTCATTACTTCGACCGAACGATTTGGACACAAAGTCCTTTTGCAATCGAATCGACTCGAATTCTATATTGATACTCAATTACTATGGCTCGTACGAGGGGCAAGAGTCCCCAACCGCCAGTCAAGGCCCCAACGCCTGTGACTGAGAAACAGCAGCCTTTTGCAGCGCCTCCTCAGCCGCAAACTACTGCTGTCACCACCAAGTCCAAGTCCAAGTCCAAGAATAAGAACAACAAGAACACTTCGTACAAGTCTGATGGTGTTGAGGATAACGATGTCTTCCTCCTCCCCCTCTCCGACTACTGGGTAGCCTTGGGTCTCATCCTTGTTGCTACTCTTGTTCGTGTGTGGAAGATTTACCAGCCTACGAGCGTTGTCTTCGACGAGGTCCAGTGCGTCTCCCCAATTTGTTAAAGCTCTGTTGCAGCTTCCACACCCGTCTTGTCCATCAATGCGCTAACTCGTATATCAACAGCTTCGGTGGTTTTGCTACAAAGTACATCAAGGGCAAGTTCTTTATGGACGTTCACCCTCCCCTGGCCAAGATGCTTATCGCCCTTACCGGATGGCTCGCTGGTTTCGACGGAAGCTTCGACTTCAAGGAGATTGGCAAGGACTACATTGAGCCTGGTGTTCCCTATGTTGCGATGCGAATGTTTCCTGCTATCTGCGGTATTCTCTTGGTTCCTTTCATGTTCTTCACTCTGAAGGCTGTTGGTTGCCGCACAATGACTGCTACCATGGGAGCTGGTCTGATTATCTTTGGTTCGTATCCCTTGGCACTCTGACCAAATGCTTGCGACTCGATTGCTGACTATCTGCAGAGAACGGTCTTCTTACTCAGGCCCGTCTGATCCTGCTCGATTCGCCTCTTGTCGCCGCGACCGCTTTCACTGTCCTCGCCTTCTCTTGCTTCACTAACCAGCATGAACTTGGCCCTTCCAAGGCTTTCCAACTGAGCTGGTGGTTCTGGCTTGTTCTTACTGGTCTTGGCCTGGGTATCACTGTCAGCATCAAGTGGGTTGGACTCTTCACCATTGCTTGGGTTGGCTCTCTCACTCTTCTTCAACTCTGGGTCCTTCTTGGTGACAACAAGAACGTGTCCATGGTAAGCAGTTCTTTTGATATAGCGAATGAACATTGGCACTAACAATTTACAGCGTCTTTTCACTAAGCACTTCATGGCTCGTGTCTTCTGTCTTATCATCATCCCCATGACCTTCTACATGGCCATGTTCGCTATTCACTTCGTCTGCCTCAAGAACCCTGGTGACGGTGATGGCTTTATGAGCTCCGAGTTCCAGGCCACCCTGAACAACAAGCGTATGAAAGATGTTCCCGCCGATGTCTTGATGGGCAGCCGTGTCTCCATCCGCCATGTCAACACCCAGGGCGGTTATCTCCACTCTCACCCTCTTATGTACCCTACCGGTAGCAAGCAGCAGCAGATCACCCTGTACCCTCACAAGGACGACAACAACATCTGGCTTCTTGAGAACCAGACTCAACCTCTCGGAATCGATGGACAGCCTATCAATGGCACCAAGGCCTGGGACGCCCTTCCCGAGCCTCAGTATATCACTGACGGTACCGTCATTCGTCTTTACCATGGTCCCACTCACCGCCGCCTTCACTCTCACGATGTCCGTCCCCCTATCACTGAGGCTGACTGGCAAAACGAGGTCTCTGCCTACGGTTACGAGGGTTTCGAGGGAGATGCCAACGATTTCTTCCGTGTCGAGATTGTGAAGAAGAAGACACATGGAGCTGTCGCAAAGGAGCGTCTCCGTACCATTGAGTCCAAGTTCCGTCTTGTTCATGTCATGACTGGCTGCGTTCTCTTCTCCCACAAGGTCAAACTCCCCGATTGGGCCTCAGAACAGCAGGAAGTTACTTGCGCCCGAGGCGGAACTCTTCCCAACAGTCTCTGGTATATCGAGGGCAACTCTCACCCCCAGTTGACCGGCGATGTCGAGAAGGTCAACTACCGTAACCCTGGGTTCTTCGGCAAGTTCTGGGAGCTTCAGAAGGTTATGTGGCGAACAAACGCCGGTCTCACTGACTCTCACGCCTGGGATTCTCGTCCCGAGTCGTGGCCCATTCTCCGCCGTGGTATCAACTTCTGGGGCCGCCAGCATAAGCAGGTTTACCTCCTTGGAAACCCCATTATCTGGTGGTCTTCCAGTGTTGCCGTTGCCATCTGGGTCGTCTTCAAAGCCATTGCTGTTCTCCGCTGGCAGCGCAGCTGCAATGACTACGCTAACGTCACCTTCAAGCGATTCGACTACGAGATTGGTACTTCGGTTCTCGGCTGGGCTCTGCACTACTTCCCCTTCTACCTGATGAAGCGTCAACTTTTCCTTCATCACTACTTCCCTGCTCTCTACTTTGCAGTTATTGCTTTGTGCCAGCTCTTTGATTACGCCACTGCCCGTATCCCTGGAGCTGGTGCCCGTGATACAGCTCTGATCAACCGCATCGCTACTGTCTCATTCCTTGTCCTGTCGACCGCTGTCTTCATGCTCTACTCTCCTCTTGCCTACGGAAGCCCCTGGATCAAGGCCGACTGTAAGCGCATGAAGCTTTTCAACACTTGGGACTTTGACTGCAACACCTTTTATGATAGCGTGAGTTCCGTGACGAGCATTTTGAGAAGATATGAGTCTTGACTAACACTATTCACAGTATGACAAGTACAGCGAGGTCCCCTCAATTAGCTCGTCTGTAGTCCCCACCACCTCGGCATCTAAGAACGCTAAACCCAACAAGGAGGCTCCTGTTTCCCAGAAGCAGGAAGAGGCTGTCATCTCTGGAGCTCCCCCTGCCCCCGAACAGGCTCAAGTTGAGCACAGAGTTGTTGCCAAGGAGGAGAAGGTCGAGTACCGTGACCAGGACGGTAACCTTCTTGACCCTGAGGAGGTCAAGGCCCTTGAGGGCAAGGTTGAGTTCAAGACCAAGTACGAAACCAAGACACGCGTTGTCGATGAGCAGGGCAACGAAGTTCAGGAGCCTGCCGAGGGCTGGGACCAGAACCTCGCTGGTGTTGCTCCTCCCCATCCCGATGTTGAGGGTGTCAACAGTGAGACCGTTCAGAACAAGGATGAAGGTGCTGCTCCTCCTCAGGATGTGGCCGCCAGCAAGGATGGAGAGAAGGAGGCCGAGGAGGCCAAGGCCAAGCCTGCCAGCGAGAACCAACAGGATGCTACTGTTAAGGAAGAGCTGTAGAGAGGCCAAGGCTTGCGTCTCGCCCAGCAACATTGTCAGGTCACTAATAACCCCTTCCTTTGCTCTGCAACCAACCTCACACAACTCTCACCACAATTCATGTAACATCATGTACTCTATCACTTCACTTACGACTTATGGAGAGAGGATGGGAAAATCACTGGTGGTCTGATATTAGAAGCGCTGGAAAGCAGAAAGCGATATCTTGTTCTGAAATCGAGAAATTATAGAAAACACATTTAAAAAGAAGGAGGAGACAAAGGTTACGCGGAACCAGAACCAGGACGTCTAGCAATGACGCACTCTCATTTGTTGGCTTATGTCGAAGGTAATAGCGTGGCATCGGTACGATTGGCAACGATGTACACACTTGACAGATAATACAATTTTCATGTTCAAATTCGAATGTTGTCCAATTTATGTGAACATTGAAGCCATCACGAAGCAGCAGACGCAATCTTCCTGTGACATCTTGTTGGAGGAAGTTTGAACTGAAGACTGGGGAATCATTAGTACTAGAGTTCAGTTGACAATCCTGGGAGTGTTACAAGGGACAAGGCTATGTTGTAGTTGGTATCATATCTATTACTACTACAACTAATGGAGTCGTCAGAGGGCATGCTTGACGGCCTCGGGTAATCTATTGTGTAAGAATGCCAATGCATGCCTGCGTATTGTGCGCTTTTGTTGCGCATAGCAGCAACCCAATCATGAACGCTCTGAGAAACAAGGAGAAAAAGCAAAGGACAAGTGTCATTCCAAAAAAAGCCCATTCCCCATGTCGTTGCGCCGCCCCGAATGAATGATGCGCATATTTCCGTCAAACGCCAGCAATGAAATCCCATGTGAGTAATACGCAGTCCAAAAACGATCAAATGATTGCTTGCTTCCATCCTTCCATCCATCCAATTTCCATGCCATATTCATTCAAAAAGGAAATATTAGGGGCGAATCCACGACCCCCCGAGCTCATAATAGTTGATTCCACCAGCCCATGAGTAGTAGTACCATAAAGGTACAGTCCAAAACAATGCATGCAATACTGTAGCCCAAAATAGTATACATAGTCGTACACACAAAGTCCGCAGTGGAGTCGATATCATCGACTCTCAGTGGACTTTGGAAGGATGTTATTTTGTTAATCCGTGGTTGGAATCGTAATAGATAGTCGTTTTGTTTCCTCCGAACCAGAGTGACTCTTCACATCAAGAGACTGGACGGAGCTGCGCACACTCCTTGCTACATCAGTCTGCATAGGAGGCGTGTGTGGCTCTTCGATCGGGCCACTCTTGTTTGTATCGCTGCGTGTTCGTTCTATCGTCATCGGTGGTGTTTGAAACCCAGGAACTTCGAGATGGTCCGACCTCACACTGCCATCATGACTGTTACGCGGGCTCTTTTCCATATCGACAGACACAGGCGCCTGGATGCAGGGAATAACACCACCACCAATGCGAGACCAGAACATCTGCTCTCTGAGTCGTACACTCTCCTCCCAGGCAGCCTTCTCGTGATCCTCAGTGTCCGCTCGCCAGTGACCATCCTTAACCATACGCAAGAAGCCCAGGAAGTCACAGGTTGACCGTACGCGGGTTAGGCAGTACTTGCACAACGGGTGCCGTTGAGCGGAATCGGTCTCACTTGTTCTGAATCGATGGTTCCGTAAATATTGGGGGTCCTTGCGCGAATCCCCGCAGAGTGCACACGGATAATATTGCGGCTTTGTCAGTGCCACAAGACTGCCAGTGGTTGGTACGGGCTCAACCACCAGAGATCCGTCAGCGATGGAGGCGATGACGGATCGACGAGCCAGCCATGATAGGCCTGGCGCCATATCAAGGCGCAGTGTAGGCTCGATATCTTCAGCCAGAACTCGCTTGTAGAACTTTGTCTCCTTCAAACTTGGTAGAGGGGTAGCAGAGGCGTTTGACGCAGCGCTGACAGTAGAAGCTGGTGTGTTTGGAGACTGGGGTGCGCTTCCGGCCCCGGCGATAGGTGTTCCAAGCGAGGTAGTTGAAGCATTAGAGGGATGAGCGCTAGATATCGAGCCACCAAGTCCAAAGCCAGTTAGAGCATTCAGAGCACCGACTGAACCTGAAGACACACGGCTGCTAGCGCGGTTTCGAGAGGTTCGTGCGAGGATGACAAAATCATCGTATGACGACAGATCAGTTCGCAAGACGGGTTGGAGAAGATGAGAGAAACTTGTAGGATGTGCAGGCTCGACGGAAGCGGCTAATGGTGAAGGAGCAGGCTCTTCAGTTGAGGATCGACCATCGTCTCGAGTATCGGGTTTCGTTAGGCCGGGAGAAGAGGGAGCCGTAGGGTTGTTGTGATCTTCTCGTTCTGAAGCCATATGTTCCATGACGTGCTTGAGCTCGACGAGTTGCTCCTGTTGAGATTTTAAAATGCTCTCAGTATCGGCAAGTTGAGACTTGAGTTGATCATTCTTGCGTTGAAGAGCCTCATGATCAGCCTTGGCCTCCTCCTTTGCAGCAATCACCATCTTGTTTGCTTCTTCAAACAATGCGGCTGTGAGATTCTCAAGTTCCTGCTCGATCTTCTTCTTTTCCATTTCTGTGTCAAGTCGCTTCTGGCGTTCCGCGGCAACCTTGGCCTGCCAAACCTTCTTTTCGTCCTCAACAGTGTGCTTGCGAACCCATACGTCACCAGCCAGCATTTCGCGTTGTGAGGCATTTTGAGTCTCTAGCATACGAATTCGTTCTCGTGCAGCATCAAGTTCGTGGCGAGCGGCGGATAAAGAATCATCTAGGATAGTTTGGTGATTAATGGCGTTGATGAGCTTATTGCTGAGGGTGGCGACTTCATCATTTAAGTCGGGATGATGGCTTGGAGTCGCGACACCGCTGTCATCGGCCGGGCTGATAGCACGACTTCGAGGGTCGGGTATTGTGCTCATCTCATCTCCAAAGTCTGCAGGTGGGTTCTGTGAGAAAATCGGTAAATGTGTCGAGGAGGAAGATTTAACCGGAGTGTGGTCGGGAGTGAGCGATGGTGTTCGAGGGTGGTAGCTAGGGGTAGCTGCGATTGAAGAGAGAGAACGAAAATGACCTAATGACCGTCGAGACGCTGGGGATTTCGTCGCGAGAGGTTGACCCCAACCGGCGGCGGCGGCGGACATTGGAATAAATCTACAACGCGTAAGCTGAAAGCCGATAGGGTGTGGTGGCTAAGTTTGGCGATAGAGTTCGGTGTGAGAGACTGTGTGACGGAACGAGAGAAGAAGGCGGAAGCGGATGTGGATGCGGAGAACGGAGGTATCCTGAGTCAAGAATTCAAGATGGAAAAGATGGCAACGTACGAGTCCATTGTGATCGGGCGTATGTGTGTCAGTTGAATACGTCTTGTGCTCTCGGCCCGGAAAGAGAGACGTGACCTGACCTGGCGTGACAGGTCAAGATGAGACGACAAGTCCGTTGAACGACCAGACTTGTTTGGAAAAGTCAATCCCTCAGAGAGTTTGGAGAGGGAATGGAGAGAAATGGGCGGGCCCCCCGGAGCCGACGAGTGACGACAAGCCAGACCAGACCAGGCCAGTCAGGTAAACGGCTGTGAGTGCCAAACGGGGGGAGCGGACGGGAGCTGGAGGGCGGCGAGATAAGAGATCCGACTGTGAGATGAGACCTTTTGGCGTGAGACAAGGTGAGCCACGTTCCTCAGGCTCTGAGAAGCCTATGGGTTGGTAGAGTCGAGAAATGCTGTGGCTTGTTTAATTCGATTGCTGTTGCCAGGTTCTGGCAGCAGACACAAAGAGTGTAAAATGAAAGCGAAAGCAAGAGAGAAAATAGAGATCCCTGGTTTGTACGAATACGTGGGTATTGAATGAACTGAACTGAACCGTACGGTAGCAGCGTAGCAGCGTAGCACGGGCGGCCGCGGTCCCTGGTTCTCCGCAAGCTTGTGAGATGGAGATGGGTCCTAATCCGACAAAGTCCCAGAAGTCGTGTCGTATCGTATCGGTCGCGGATCGTAATTGGGAGGTGGAGTCGTTTGGAAAGTCGAATCGTTTGACGATGTAATGATGTAGACGCAAAAATAGATCATCAAAGATATCCCAAATATTCAAAATATTCAGGGACTGGAAAAGAAAGGGTTCAATCAGAGTAGCAAGAAGGACCATGCGCATCATGAATCGCGCCTGCTGCTCTCTTTCGCCTCACTCGTCTTCCAATCTCGACTTGCTGATGGAAGGAGCGTCAGTTCAGTACGTCCAAGGCATGTACCTCTTTGACGCCGGCCACTCAGACAACAGAGATTCAACAGGGAATGAGGGGCGCGACGGGGTCGAGGCCTTGCTCTATCCAACCAGACTTTTAAAGGAACCGCCTGCGCCACGCACCGTCTGCTGACGCCACGCTATCACATCGCAGGCGCTTGCCGATGAGTTAATCCATGTTGGGAATAGCCAATGTTCACGGTTGCTGCGGTGGTCGATTTCACGATACTTTTCTCCCAAGTAGACCATATCGAGAAATCAACCTAACGGGATGCGCGTTCAGTGAGAGCCCGTGCACTAGCGATTCAAGGCAGGGGCCGTTCCAGCGCCCTATCCGGGGGTCACTTCGGTTTTTTTCTTCCTTTGGCAGCTGAAACTACTGGACTTCCAGAGCTAGCTCGAGTTTTTAGTGGACGGTCTTCAGTGGGTTATCGCCAAGTTACAGAGCCCAGCCTGGGCCTCGTGTTTGACCAGGCTCTTGGGTCCCGTCTCGTTTGGAGTCTATTGCCATGGCTCAAAGTTACGAGCTGAAAAGGGGAAAGGAGTAGAAGGAGAAGAATTCTTCCTGAGTCGCGCGTGATCTGGCGATAACATGAGACGAGACGAGACGAGTTTACAGCAGCTGCAGGACCATCACCAATTGCTGCAGGTAAAGTGCTTCTCTTGCCTAGTTCCAACTGGAGGAGAATTGATTTGACAAAGTGGGCAGTGATGACGGGTCCCATTTGAAAGTGAATCAATCAAGTTTGAGCAAGGATGACGATGATTCAACAGGGGTCCTTGAAGAAGATCCACCTTTGAAAGCCACGTCGAGGGAGAAGCTAAACGGAATTGCAAAGGGAGAGTGAAGCGAGACAAGCGCAAGCCATGACGAATACCATACAGTATATGATCTATGGTAGTTCGTTGATCTCGGGAACTGAACAACAACAGGCATGAAGCCTGTTTATTGTAGATCTACTGGAATGCAATTCTCCAATTCACAAGCAGGTCAAAGAAACATTCAGCAGAGACGATCAATTTTACCCCTGACTAGTTGTAAGCTTGTGTCTTGCCCCTGCAGGTCAACGGCTTGCGCATATGTTGGCGTGTTGACCAAGTAACATTATTACCTGAGGCACTCTGATATGCTGTGATTGTGTGATATTCACTGCAGTGTTACTTGAGGCTGAACTGATGAGTTGTCATTCGAGTTAACAGCCTCAATCGTTTCAATTAAATCATTGACCACGTCAAAGTTCCCATGATTTGTCTGTGCCCGGGTCCAAGTGTCTCCATCCATGTTAGTTATCTCTTCCAAGATAAGGGTCCAATGTGACCTATGACATCAGGGCTAGCATCTCCCTTGAACGTCAAGTTTAATGGAATAACGGCCAAAAAGTGAAAGGCCAATCAGCAACGCCAAGGTTTCACAAATGTCAATAACAAATTGGACAGACTGTTGAACACATTCCAACATCTGCCCTACACACATACAGCACTCGAAATGACTATTAGCCTATTCTGCCAGGGCTGCCAAATGACACCGAGATACTTGATACAGCCGTGAAAAACCGTGGCTTTCCTCCATCAATAAACTATTACCCTGGAGACCAACAACGCATCACACGACTTCTACATAGCGAACAGCTTTTGACCTCAAAGTTAACTTTTCAGGCAAAATCATGATGCATGATAGGTCGTAGATGATAGACATTGATCTAGTTGCTGACAAGTCTAAAGCCACGTTAATCCTTCGTCAGTTGGTGTATGGTCAGTCCGTCGGATGGTGATTGATAGGGCTGAAGTATGCTTGAACCAGGGATCTTAGTGGCACCAGCTTCTCAATGATGCAGGCCTCAAGACCACTGGAGTTTATCACAAAGGCCCTGAAAGTGTGATTGAAGCAATGCTGGCTTGAGTAAACTAGTATCAGACCGTTTCTTGCAGGGAAGGATATGCTCATTCGAAATACCTGGCTGAGAAGAGCCAAGACAGATTGGTTACTTTTGTCTATGTAGTCCAGATCTAGAGTCATTACGCAAACATTCTATGCCCCATCATCCTCTCTCTCCTTGACATCATTCACACAATCCTGCCAGCTAATCCACTTCATGTAAACACATTCAATAATCGCAATGACAACCATGCCGCTTCCAAGGCCGATCCAGAGACCATCGAGCTTCAGATCTGGGCTTCCGAGCTCGAGCCAAATGGCGAATGGCACGGCTGCCAGGTAGTTCACTATAAGAACAACCCATGCGGCGACAGACTGCTTTGCGAGACCTCTCAAAACACCGTTCGTTCCGCAAATGATGGCGTCGATAATCTGGAAGCAGGCCACAGCAGCCATTGATCCTGTAGCAAGATCTCTGACAGTGCTATCATCGGAGAACATATCCGCGAGTGGGTTTCTCAAGAAATACAAGAACGCACCGTCGAGGATACCAACCACGGTGAAGACAATGGAGTACAAAATCGCCGCTCGTCGTGCTTCCTTTAATGCTCCTGCGCCGACAAGATGGCCGAAGCGAGTGGTGACTGCGACACTGATAGAGAACGGTATATGCCATGTTACAATAGAGACAGTGTTGAGGACAGTCTGAGCTGCGAGATACTGAGTACCGAGATAAGAGGTGCTGACCATGATAATCTCAAAAGCGAGCCACTCTGCCATGTTAACTGCGGTACTTGCGACAGATAGACGGACCATAGGACCCCATTCACGTATCGCAAATGCAGCGCGGCTATCCCATCCGCCCCAGCATCGGTGAGACTTCTTGCCAATGAACACGACGTACAGCAGAAGCAGCGCAGGACGGAGGTTGTTGGCAAGAGCCTGACCGAACGCAGCACCATCAAGACCCATGTCGAGCTTGACGGCGAAGTACCAACTCAGAAAGGCGTTGACCGGAGCGCAAATGATGAGAATAACCATGCTGGGGGCGAATTCACCCTGCGCCTGGAGGAATCTCTTGCCTGCTTCGAAGAATGCATAACCCGGCAATCCGACGAGACTAACGCGCAAGAAAGAGGCGGCCTTGAGAGCGAGGCTTCGCTGAGGGACAAGTAATGGAAGAATCCAGTGGGAACATAACCAGATTGCGCCGATGGGTACCATGACGATTGACATAAAGACGACCATTCGCTGAATGTGCATTCCGACACCTATGTAGCGACCGGAACCGTAGGCCTGCGCACATAGCGTATCGAGAGCCGTGGCCATACCCTCAAAGATGGTGAATCCGATAATGTTTATCGTTGTCAAGCCCAGACTTGACGCTGCCAATTCCTCGGCACCCAAACGCCCCGCGACAATAGTTGTGATGACTGTAAATGAATACTGAAGGAGATATGTCGCGATCAAAGGGAGTGAGTACTGGCATAGCAGCTTTGCCTCAGCCAAGAGGCTGTGAGCATCGGTCAATGACTTTGTTGTTCCATTTTCGCTGACTTCTGATATCCGAGGAAGCAAAGGTGAAGTCTCATTGTGTAACACGCCATTGTGAGAGTCGTCTTGGTGACCCTCACGGCGTCGACGTTCGCTTGAAGGCATTGGCGGGCTTTTACGAGTATTATCTGTTAATCCCGACTCAATTGATGAAAACTCGAGCTTGAATAGCGCTTGTGAGCCCCGTAAGATCCACTAATGGAGGGCGAATTGAGTAGAGGATATTTACATGAAGAATTCTCAGGCCCAAAGGCAAAAAGTAAAGAAAGACGTGATCCACCGATTTCGGACTGAGATCCAGGGCTAAACCAAAGACAGTGACAGACCCACTCGAAGAACTCAATTGACAAGAACCGTCTGATGCCTTTGAACGATATACGAACTCATATAAGTTCGTGGCGAATGCCGTGATTCGTAAATAATCCTCCGATTCATGGTGATCAATCGAGGCCTAATAGTCATCACGTGGTGCAGATGTTAGGCTAATCCATTCATTCGCCATGCCTGAAAGCTAGTGAGACAACAGATCAAACAGCAAATCCATATCCAAGCGAAATGTAAAGAAATCCTCCAATTCCAAGACGTGGTTTAAATCTCTTAGTTCGTATGAACGAGATGAACAACACTGCCCTTTTCGAGAAGAGTGATGTACTCGGCTAGCAAAGGTCAGTCTACTCCACTTGTTGCGCTATGACACTTACAAGCAATTGTCCAACGGGCAGATAGTCGTCTCAGTCCGCCGATTATAGTTGTCAAAGAATTCCTCATCTGTGGGTTATATTCTTCCCGAATGAACCACAAGCATGCACTGCAAGCTGTATAGAAACACCTTGCTAGGAGCGGACAATCTGACTGAACCTGAGCCAGTCTAGGCGTCAAAGAACCACCTATCGCTCTCAAACCTTGAATGCTCACACTCTGCATATCTATTTCGTGAGACAAGCGCCCTCGGCTTGTTATTCCGCGGGAATCAGGGCAGCCATGAGCCCCATATAAGAGAGCTTGGGCACAGATGCAAATGGCAGCAGCACATGCCAAAGAAGATGTCAATGACGAAGAATCATTGCTCGATGATTGTTCTTCGATAGAAAGTCGTAATGAAGTTAGTGCTCGGTGGAGACTCTGACCTTCCTGAATAACATGGAGGATGTCTTGAGAGGGTTTTGTTTTCAATTGCTTGTGCAGTATCACCTTGCCGAGCATATGAGCTGCTTGACATGTTCTGGCAAATGAGCCAAGAGTTGTGGTAGAGCTGGGGCATACAGTATAAAGAGGCGCTCTCGGTACTATGTTTCCCAGTACCCAGTCGTCATCGTTGACTGGGAGCAGCTCGTCAGGACGTGGCTCTGGTGCAGCGAATGGTAGTCCACTCGAGTCCATGTTGATGAATCTGAACATAATATTATTAGATAGAGATTCGAAGATGACAAAGTAATAACTTACCTATCAAGCACAAAGATAGCCCACCATGTTCTGAACTGCTCTTCTTGTTTAGACCAAGAATCAGCCTGTTTGAAAAGCTGCTGGGCATTTCTATCATGCCAACCCATTAGCATACCTAGCCTTGCTGCACGGCCGATGGTGTGATAACAGGCAGGATATATGGCATGGCACAACTCATAGAAAGCCAACAAGACTAAAGACTGAACTAGGCGTAGTTGAACCAGGCCTGCATTTTCAGCAGCGGAACATAGAGTCGTTGCCGAGATGTATAACGGGTGTTGGGACGGGCGTTGACCCGTGGGTCTGAGTGTGCAAACCTTCATGCATAAAAGGAGAAGATCATGGCAGGCTTCATGACTGAAAGGGTCAGCATGTGTGACTCGCTTTCTGCTGACCATGGGAAGCCATATGTGTACTGAAGAGAAGTAGTCTTTATAAAGATGTGGCAGGTACTCTGGGCCCAGGTGCTCTGGCATTATCTGCTGCAGTTCAAGTCTGGGTCCAGGTGCCAATGAATTGCTGATGTTGAGTGGCGTGAAGAGATCTGGATCCAAGAAGAAAGCCAGAGGAAACGGTTGATTTGGCAGAGATACGAGAGGTGATTGGCTTGCAGAATCTGCACCCTCAGCAGGGCTAGGATGATATTTTGAGGATCCTTGGAGATCTACATATACACATTGTTTGCCGAGACGAATACACTGCAAGTCGTTAGCCCTACCCCATTCTGTGCCTGTCTCGGTCATGCTACTACGTACTGAGGAGCAAAATGGCAATTCTTTCCTACACTTTCTCTTAAGGCGGCTTAATCAAAGTTAACGATACTTCAATGAGTGTAGTTATGGATGAAGTCTTACCGACATTCTACACAAGCGTAGCGAGCCAGTGGATAATCCATCTTGATCAGGTTCAACTTGACGATCTTGGCCAAGCTATAAACCTGGGATGATTATGAAGCAGCTTGGAAACCAATCGGAATACTTATGTAGCAACGTGGGGATGAAAGACGGTGAGCAGGCAAAAAAATATTGGTTGCAGGTGGAGGAAAGGAGAAGTAAGTTGAGCTGAGAGCGGGCGGAGTTGGGCCGGTAATAATAAGGAGGCCGGAACTGAGACATACATGGACGAGGCGCGGATATTGGTGAGCCCGTTCCTGTATAAGGGCCTCCCTACCTAGATACTAAATCATCAGCACAGCTGACATTACAATAACGTCATAGATGAGAGACATGCATGATATGCTTAACGAATGAAGAACAAGTGAATGCCTTACTTGAGAACTAGTTACCTAACAAGCATTAACAACATAATGGTCAACCAGACTATCAATTGGAATCACTATGAACACCAAAAGAATCAGTCTATCTTGCAAAGAGATATTGATAAGATTTCTATAAACTTAAGGTGCAACTGGTGGTTAAGGAGGCTCAATTGTCAACTCCTTTATCAAAGACCTGATCAGAATGGCGTGTCCGTGGTGTCACTCGCAACCCATCAAGCCCTAAAGCAAAGACTCTCAGGGCCAGCGGTGTTGAAATAGTCCAAGCCGGCTCGGACGACAGAGCCTCACCAGCCAAAGCTTTCCAAGATGCCATTGCCATATTCGCAGTCAGTGACCATTGGGGCATCTACAATGACCCGAAGAACAAGAAAAAACCAAAGCAGGGTCAGGCACTCAACGAGTGGACCAGGATACAAGAAACCCAGCAGCTGAAAAACATCATCAATGAAGCTGCCGAGATGTCGCCTCTGGAATGATTTGTAATATCTTTACTGCCAGGCGTAATTAAGTTAACAGATGGAAAATATACCATTGTTTGTTATTATAAATCTAAAGCGGATGCAAGGGAGTATGGTATAGGGAGAAGAATAGGCTAGATCTAGGGTAAAGATTAATATATATCTATTTAGATATTTTCTAAATAACTTTTTAAT
>PVPY01000886.1:0-69130 GCA_002982035.1 Fusarium algeriense | reverse complement strand
AATATAGAACTTAATATACAATTCGATTGTAATTAGGCTATTATAGGCTATTACTATAATGCTTTTTTACTAACTCTTAACTACAATATTATAGGCATTTATATATATTTAAGGCATTAATTAAAATTAATTAGATTAAACTATTATTACATTACCTTATATAGGGGGGCTACTATTAGTAAGGTTAATAACCTTAGTAATAGTAAGTAACTAACTGTAAGATAAGTAAAAACTAGCCTCTATAAAGCTATTAAGCCCTATATATATATCGCTATAGCGTTTGCTACTCTTAGGATAAAATTCAGTATATTCTATAGGAAGATTTATAATAATAAGTATAATTAAATATAGTATTATATCGTATTATATAGTATAGAGCTATATAGCACCTTAAATGTACTTAATATAGGGCTAATGCCTTACATTAGGTATTACTACATTATATTAATATAACTTAATATAGTAATAAAGTGTTACATAAATATATATTTTAGCTCCTAATATTACATTAGGGTAAGTATAGGAAGGAAAATCCCTTAGGTCGGAGTTTTGAGACAGTGATCCATTTAGTCTTCCGTACCGATCTTCGGATTGGGTTGCAGTAGTCCCTTCGGTTCGTTCGTTCGGGTCGGGCTCGGTTTGCTTGATCCGTTGATCTTCGGAGAAAGCGATGCTACTGTACCTAGCGTGATCCACGTGCAGGGACCTTAGCATCTCCGTATAAGATGCGATTGGCAAGATTCATATTGTATGAATGGCCAAAAAAATTAAACCGCAAGAATTCAGAATCATACCAAATTCATCATGGGGAGCATGCCTGAGCTACATGTTGTGATCGTTGGTGGAGGCATTGCAGGTCTCGCAACGGTAAGCCACTAACTAGCTTCTCAGGCATCAGAATCGCTAGCTAACAAATCCTAGGCCTTTGCTCTAAGACACCTAAACAGACGCATCACTGTGCTTGAGCGGTCACGTCTTCTTCGCGAAGTCGGTGCCCTGATCTCGCTGCAGCCCAATGCTACCAAGATCATTACCAAATGGAACCTCGATCCATTTCTTGAGAGTGCAGAACCTCAAGCCGATCAAGGTTTCAGAATCTTCGATGCAGATGGCAACCTGGTGAGAGAGCTGCCTTTCCAAAAAGGACAGTTCGGCGCCGAGCGCATGCTCTATCATAGACAAGATTTGCAAGCTGCTCTGGGAGCTGCTGCAGCCAGTGAAAAGGCACCTGGCAAGCCTGTCGATCTCCGGACTGGTTGCCAAGTTGCCAGCGTTAACTGTGACGAGGGCATTGTGACTCTTGACTCGGGCGAGAAGATTCACGGTGATATTATCATTGGTGCAGACGGCATTCATAGCGTCGTGAGAACTGCTGTGGTGGGAGAGAAGAGAGACGCTCTGCCAACCGGCACATCAGCATATCGAATGCTCATCCCAACTGAGAATCTGAAAGGAATTTCTCTACCTGATCGACTCTTAGATCTTCGTGAGCCGAAGACGACTATGATTATGGGTCACGATCGACGAGTAATCATGGGTCCTGGAAGAGGAAGTAAGCTTTATGGTATCGTTGCTTTAGTGCCAGACGAGAAGCTAGCGGAGGAGAGTTCAGATAGCTGGGTTGCTCCTGGCAGTATCGATAAGCTGTTAGAAGCTTACTCAGACTTTCCTTCATGGCTACATGAAATATTCCGAGCAGCCCCAGATATCGGACTTTGGCAGCTCCGAGATATCGATCCTTTACCTCGTTGGGTCAAGGGTCGAACAATCCTGATCGGCGATGCAGCGCACGCCATGCTTCCTACCCAAGGTCAAGGCGCCTCTCAGAGTATCGAGGACGCAGAGGCTATCTGTGCTTTCCTGGCCAACGTCCAGTCCAGAGATGAGGTTGGGGCGGCATTAGAAAGAGTCTTTGCTGCGAGATACGACAGAGCCTCATTGATCCAAAAGTTTAGTAGGGAGCAGGCAAAACCTGCAACAGATGGAGTGAGCAAAAAGGTGAATCTGGATCCTGCTCAGTTCATGAGGTATAACTGTGATTATAATGGGGCTGAGGATTGGGAAGAGCGTCAGAAGAAGAGAACTGCCAACCCATGATATATAATTCTGTTATAATGACGATTATTTATGCAACGTTTCATTAAAACCATATGAGCGAAAGCTTATCGCTTGCCTTAGCCTGTTACATCAGTAGATGAATAATACCTTGATTGTGCACGTCGGACACAAATATGTTCGAATTCTTTACTTGTACGTTTTGTGTAGAATGTAATGAATCAAGTTAGTTTTACAAGTTGTGTTCATACTACATGAATAAAGTTCAAAAGTGATTCGATCATATACACTAAATTTAGAATGCTATCATATGGATTCAAGTTCGGATTACAGTGGTAGGGGAGGCTCCAAGGAAATGAAGACAGGCTCTCAAAGTACTTGAAGCTTGTCAGTAATAATATTCTCCGTATCATCAAGACGCATAACAGATGGCAATAGAGTAGGAAAGGACTCTTAGGGATCATAATTGCATTCATATTAACCATTAAACCTTAGAACCAATTCTCATGCCGCCTTAACAGCAGTCCACTACCTAAACCAGTCCTGTCGTTGTCTTCGCGTGAGCACACTCGCTTTATGAGTTTACTCGGCCTTATCCTGGTCCACACAGTACTTTCCGGTCATCTTTCGAATCTTCTTACCGAAGATAAAGACGAAGATGCCGAGGACTCCAAAAGCACCAGTCAAGCCACCAAAGACACCGAAAGCACCGTCATAGCCGTTCTGCTCAATGAAGGGAGTAATGCCATAGCTGACTCCAAATGATATGATACCGCGGACGGCACAGATAATAACCAGGAGAGGACCGGCTCGCTGGGGATAGCTGTCCAAAAGATATGTAATAGCGACGATGTTGGCTCCGACAAAGGTGAAGTAATAACTTAAATGAGTTAGTATTAGGCGCTCTCATGAGATGTGACAAAGGGATACTTACGCAGCGAGGGCCCAGACATAGGTGAACCAGTGGTACTTGTCGGGATATGTAGCACCAAGCCCATACAAGACGGCGGTGAAAACACCAACAACGATGGGGAAAGCAAGAGGGATTAAGCGGATCTCAGGCTCATGAATACCATTGCGTCGGTTGGCAAACCACTTGATGAGCTTATCAGATCCGAAGCCAAAGCAAGGCAAAGCAACCAGAGAAGTGACTATCTGGCCAGCATTGACATAGCTAGCTGATGATTGAGGCCAGTTGTAAGGAGGGCTGGTAACAATGTTACCGTATGTCGTACCAATTGCGATATTGACACCGAGAGTAAGACCGTTAAGGCAAAGAGCCCAAAATACGTTGGGGAACAACATGAGGCCAAAGGTTTGCTAACAAGGGTTAGGAGAGTCTGGACCATGAGTGGCGAATGACTTACAGTGAAAATCTCAACAATCTTGTTCCACTCAGGCTTACCAACCCAGAGTCGCATATCGGATCTGAATGTGCGTGGTGCAAAATTAACGTAGTCAAGTGCTGGACGCTCAGTGCAGACCTCAACAACGTTCTCATCATCGGAGCTGCCGCCAGCTTGGAAGGAAGACTTAGGGCGGTAGTACTTGGTCTCGGGGACAAAGAAGAAGGCGAGGACAAAGGAGACACCAGAGAGAATAGCACCAAGGCCGTACCACCACTCAGGTGTGATGGCTTCGGCGATGGGACCAGCAAAGATGACGAAGATGGCTGTGAGGATAGTCTGAATCGTCTGCTGGATCATCATGCAGGTACTTCTCTCGTGCAGGAAGAAGATTTCCTGTCCAATCGTTAGCTCTGACTGGTAATAACCAGAGTAAATGGTATCACCTGTGTAATCATAGGCACAAGAGCCTCGCTCTGGCCAGCAGACAATCCCAGTATGATACGTCCAGCAAGATGCCACTCGTAGGTGGTTGCTCCTGCACAGAGACCAGCACTGAGGATCATGATGATTGTAGCTCCGAGAAGAACGATTCGTCGACCGACCGCGATACCGAGTGGCATACCGATGAGGTTACCGATGCCCATGAAGAGTGTAGGATAAGTCATGAGGTGAGTGATGTCGGCGTAGCTTTTGCCAACGGCGGCGTAACCCGGAATGTAGAAGCCCAAAAGACCTCCAAATCCTGACACCAATGACAGACCGATCGTGGAGACTTTTATTGGTCAGTTTGTGTCGTTGGTATGTCCTAGGAGGGTTGTACGTACAGAGTGAGATGACAATGAGGACGAGGGCCTTTTGCCACATCTTCATGTTCAAGGGATCTAATGACTCGTCAGCAACTGAATGCATACTCCAAGAAACTTCGTTTCTTACCTTGAGGATCAGCGGTTGGTGTTGGGATGTAGATAATGCGTCCTTCGACCAACTTAACAGTGCCGCTAATTTCGATCTTCGACTTTGTGACCTGAATCACATCAAGAGAGTCTTTCGAGACCTCGACATGATTGACATCGGCCTTGGTATCCATGATGCTGGCCTTGATAGTGCTTGTTCTCTGAGTGTTGCGTTGCTGATGATGCTGATAAAAAGCAACCCAACACAGCCGCATGGCCAGACTTTATAGAGAAATGGACGAGGGCAAGAGATTACAAAACAAGACAGGAGGTGAAGTCCTTGCGCGCAATCTCATGGTCTTGGCTAGTGCAACCCCCCCGCCAAACCTTGTTTCCCCGCAGGACCACATCCCGATATCTCGGTACGATTAGTGCGCTTTTGATGGTTTAGGCTAGAGGCATCACGAACCGAGATGCTACCCCGGATCGTACCCCGGATTATGGTTGATGTTACCGAACCGGATCCAGACTTTTGAGAACCCCCCATGCCAAGTTCTGGGCAAACTTGGCCTACCATGGACTATTGATTAGAAAACATCGTGAAATGCGTGTTACTCACAAAATATGTGTAAATGAAGCTGAAGTTCAACCCGAGCCGAGTAGCCTCATCTAAATATGCACCAAGTATTCCAAAATCCTCGTAAGACTCCTAGCCAAATAAATCAACTAAGTAGCTAGTAAAGCCCGCAAGCAGGCGAAGTTAGCAATGTACTCAATCCAACACCAGCCAAAACCGTAAGACTCATCGGCCTACATCCTAAGCATGATCAAACTTCCGTCTGAGAGGATGAAATTAATAATTTTCTCGACCATATTTAGTCAGGCACGATAGAGGAGCGATTTTTATTTGTAAAAGAACCATGTATTGCGAAAAGTCTGAGATACTGTAACAAGATGTTCTAGGCTAACATTCTGCCCCACGAACCATTCCAAATTTTCCTCATCATTCATCATAAGACTTAACACCTGCCAATCGGAGTATCTGATCCGTCACTTCAGGCTTTTCAAAAGGTTCTGTGCGGTACTTTGGGCAAATCTCGCCTCCACGCATGGGCTTCTCCTGGGCAATGCGGATGTTGCTAGAAACAAGTTAACAATGAACTTCCACAATAACGATCAATTACTCACCAATGAGGCCAATGTGTAGTGCCCATGTAGTTGTTGAAGCAGTAGGCTTTGGCCTTGAGAGCTTCCTCTGTTGCGAATTGTCGTGGTGTCACTTTGTAATAGAGTCAGTCAAGGTTTGGGGCAGCTTAGAACAGGCTACTCACTGCAAATGTACTGAACATGTCTGATCTGATCACCCTCTGGGAATCGAGCATAATGCATGGTACGAGAGTCCCAGAGAACAAAGTCACCAGGTTCCATGTCAACTTTATACATAGAGCAGCCTCTGTCCTCAAACCACTTGACGTCCTTCTCGCTGAAGATGAACAAGTCCATGTACTTGATCTCAGGAGGAGGAGCGTCCTCGTGGTCAGCGGACTCGCGCTTTTTGGCAAAGAACTCGTTAAAGAGCTTGGCAGAACCCTTCATGAGCATGAGACCACCGTCCTTGGGACCGTTGGGGGCAAAGTTGAGAAGGCCCTGGACGGCTTGCATACTATGGGCTAGCGTTAGTCAAAGCTCGAGATAACCTTTGGATGGACTCTACTCACCCCTTGCGCTCAGGGTTCTGATCGCAGTGAGGCCAAGGGCTCCAAGTGATATCCTTGCGGTTAGGCATAGAAACATTGAGACCGTCAAAAGAGCACAGGAGCTCCTTGGTCCCCCAGAGCTTCTCAAAGATCTCAACAACCTTGGGCTCAGTGCGCGCTTCCCAAGCCATCTTCTCATGAGTGGCACCATAACCGTAGTACATACCTATATTTTTTCATTTATGTCAGTATGTGTTTATTGCATTAGTGCTGTACCTTGCAGTACATACCACCCTTGAAGCTGACAGGGAGGTGATCCGCAGTCCAAGTACTGGGGTCCTTCTCATCAAAGCCAAGCTCGAACTTCTTGAGCCACTCAATCTGCTTATCGCAGTAGTACTGAGCTTTCTCTTTGCTGATGACGTTCTTGATCAGAACACAGCCCGTCTTGTGGAACTCATCTCTCCAGTCACCATAGACAACATTTGGGTCGAACTCGACGAGATCCTTGGTCTCAAAGCGAGCAGCAACGGTCTGCGCCATCTCCATTGTAGTAGTGGTAGACATGATGAACTGTGATGAGAATGATCAAATTAAGTGAAGATGGAAGTGTGATGTTTGATGATGAAGCACCAAGAATGAATTGAGGCTGAAGGTTCCTTAGTTATATCTCTGACCTGGGACTCAGAACGTGGAGATCTGGGGTAGTGAGGGCTTTGTCGGTTCGGAATCATATTTTACTGACACAAGAGGCGAAAGGCAGATTCCATCTCACTAATTTTCGGTCCGGTCTAATTCGTTTCGGTTCGGATTTGGAGACTTCTCCTCATTGAAGTCTCGACCTCGGATATTAGCTCAGATGACCGTTGCAAAAGCCACTTGATAAGGGAAAACAGTTCGCCTAGCGCGGGGTCTTCAGGGCCTAGACAGCAGAGGAGCCAATGATAAGAAGGGGAATTAGGATGATGATTTCCGCCTGTGGTTACAGTGATCAACCGCATTTCGATCTTCCCCTCACTCTCCCCATGGGGTCTTTTAGCCCGACCCGAACCTTGCGGATCCAGCAAATTAGCAGTTTCGGCTTTCAATTCCACAGTGAGTTTTGAGATAATCATTGCTTGTGAGGAAACTTAAAGACACGCTTCAATCTCTTGTGATGAATAGCCAGTCAAATACCTTGTCAATTTACTCATTCTTACTCAATAACATCTTGCAACTCAATTCGCCGAATTCACCACAAAATTGCCTCTTTTTCACCTTCTAGGTGGATCATTTACCCGTCACAATCATAACCAACATCCTCTTTTGACTTCAGACTGTCAACATGCCGCCTCCCGTTCAGGTTGCCTACAAGCCTCTCAACAAGCCTGAGGTCGGCGACAATGGCTACGTTGAGCCCACTCCAGGAAAGTCTGAAGTCCTGAAAAAGGGCTCCAGACCATTTGACGCCAGACCTCTTGACTCTGATATCCGCATTGACCACGATGTTGAGATCGTTGTTCGTGATGGCTGCCGTCTCTACGTCGACATATACCGGCCAACAGGTTCAGAAAAGGTTCCTGTCATCATTTCTTGGTCTCCGTATGGCAAAAAGTACTCAGCCATTGACATGATCTTCAATGTCTGCACCTGGGCCTGCTGCTTGACAAAAGATGATGTCAGTGGCCTAGAGAAGTTCGAAGGCCTTGATCCTGCTTGGTGGGTGAACCAGGGATATGCAATCGCAAGCGTGGACGCTCGAGGTGCAGGTAATAGCGACGGAGATGCATGCTGCATGGGTGCTCAAGAGGCAGAGGATGCGCACGATGTTATCGAGGGTCTGGCTAAGCTTCCTTGGTGCAACGGCAATGTTGGCATGGCTGGCAACTCATATTTAGCCATTATGCAATGGCAAGCTGCTGCACAGAACCCACCTTCATTAAAGGCCATTGCACCATGGGAGGGTTCTGGAGATATCTTCCGAGAGCAATTCTGTCGAGGCGGTTGGTTCTGTATGAGCAATTTCGATCTTATCACGACCCTGGTTATCAAGGGCCAGCACGGTGTCGAGGACTTCGCCGAGATGTATCGACGAAGCCCTCAGGCTAATGCTTACTGGAACGACAAGCGTGTGGACTTTTCCAAGATCAATATTCCTGTTTTTATCACCGGTTCAGACTTGAGCCAGATTCACACAATGGGTGCTGTACGTGGTTGGATGGAATTGGGAAGCGAGAAGAAATGGATCAAGTGGTGCGGACATCAGGAATGGTTTGAGCTTTACTCTGTCAAGGAAAGCTACCCTGAGCTCAAGGTCAGTTTCTTCCGTGCAAATGTGAACAGCATTTACTAACGTTGCTCTAGAAATACTTCGATAAGTACCTCAAGGGTATCGACAACGACTGGGAGGAGACACCTCGAGTTCGTTGGACAACTCTCCAGTTTGATGAAGGAAAGGTCAAGAGCAACATCGAGCTTCCTGACTTCCCTGTCCCCGATACCGACTATCGCTCATTCTACCTGGGAGACAACGATGCACTTCTAGACAGCGCACCATCTTCCGGTACCAAAACTTACAACTCTGAAGATCGCTGGTCTATCGCCAAGTTCCGATACACCTTCAACAAGCACACAAGAGTAATTGGAATGCCTAAAGCAGAACTTTACATGAGCTGTGATGATTTGGATGATATGGTCGTCTTCGTGCAAGTTCGCAAGCTCGACAAGAACGGCAAGGAGTTGAGCCACTTACAGTTCCCTATCGAGAAGACTCCTGTGAAGTCGGTTGATGCGATGGCAGAGAAGGATCGCTCAAGTCTGACATTACATAACGGTGCTATGGGTATTCTTCGTGCCTCTCAACGAAAGATCGATGAGAAGCGTTCGATACATCCTCAGTTCCCTTTCCACCCTCACGATGAGGTGCAGAAGATCCCCAAAGGTGAAGTGGTGAAGCTCGACATTGGTATTTGGTGCATGGGAGTGGACTACGAGGAGGGTCAGACCCTTCAAGTAGATATCTTGGGACAATACCCTGGATTCACTGAAGTTGCTGCCTTCTCTAAGCCAAGACCAGATAGTGAGAAGAACAAGGGACAACACAAGATTCATTATGGTGGAGATCATCCTAGCAGGGTTATTATTCCGATTGTAAATGTTTAAAGATAGGCCGATATGAAATAGATTTCTAATTAGACAGTCTAAGTTATGGAGATGTCATCATAAGTTTGGTAGATTTTGTAAAAATTAGGATCTTAGGCTACGTTAATTAGGCGGCAATAGATCATGAGGATATCTCATAAGCTTAGGAGGGAGTTTGTAAAGATTAGGAATTTAGGTTACATAGGCTTAGGCTAGAGAATCATAAACTTATGATGAGAAAAAGATATCTATGACCGAAAGGCACAGCTACTTGAGTGGAGAGCTTCTTATCAGAGCCGGTGAGAAAGGTGTTGTTAGACGGCAAATGGATCTGTTTTGGAATCAGTGTTCCGAACATACTCAGAAGCATTTGCCGTATCGTCTGCGATTTCCTGTCCATACTGTTCTGCAATGAAGGCATAGATCATATCAATACCAGCCGAGATGCCAGATGAAGTCCAGATATTTCCATCAACAACCCATCTTGCTTTTCGCACCCACTTGACGTTTGAACTTTGCTCCACAACCTGTAGTTGGTTAGGGATGAGTCTCGCGAGATCGGCGCAACATACCCAGTCAAAGGACCTCTTATTCGAAGTCGCCTCCTTTCCATCCAGTAGACCTGTCTGAGCCACAAGGGCACTGCCAGTGCAGACTGTCAGAAGATACCTAAGTTTAGGGTATCTCTCCTTGACAAATTCTTGAACTCTTTTCACATATTCAGGTTTGCGTGTGCCCATGCCGCCTGGTACGAGCAAGACCTCAATATCATCCGGTGCAGTATCGTATGTGTGCGTCGGGGCAACACTCTGTCCAATACGACCGGGTATGTCGCCTTCTACTAGAGTGGTTACTGGATTGAGTGAAGTATGAAGAAGCGAGAGTTCTAGAGGTTGACGCTTGGACGTGACGTTTAGGACATCCAATGGCCCGAACACATCCAGTGCCTGGAACCCAGGAAATAGCGCGACGGCATACTTGGTAGGAGGAGACATGATTCAAGAATTGATGACAACAGAATGCCATTATCTTACTTCGAGGGTGAAATATTATATAGACAGGGAGGGCCCTGAGGGGTAAATTTGTCAGCTAAGTCTATTGAGATCCGATGTCGGCCGGATATATCGATGACAATGAATTTGTTACCAGAGTCATCGATATGCTTGCTAAATTGAATTGCTTGAAACATTTTGGACTTTGGTCTCACATCTCCCAAACTTTCAGTCACCGGCTTAGACGACTCGACCCTTGGTCTGTTTTATGTTGATGACGTTGATGTTCTTCCACATAACCACTCCAACAATGCCAAGAGCCCAGACTGTGGTCCCGGCAATAAACAAGTACTTATGCGCATCTCCGTAGGCACGCTGGATCGCAAATCGGGTAGGTGATCCAATAGGGTACGACAGCTGCGTGACAAGGTCCATTGCAATCATGGGCAGATTGGGAAGATCCTCCTTAGGGAGATACTCAGCGAGCTTCTTGGGGAGAACATTTTGCCAAATAGCGGATGACACAGTCAAACCAACCGCCGACCCTATGCTGGCACACATGGAAACCAGCGCAATAGATACAGCGAAATACTGTTGCTCTTGGACAGCAGCAAGGATGGCGATCTCAGCGGTAATCATGATGGCACCACTTCCGAATGCGATGAAGATCTGCGACATGGCGACATAACCGATACCCTGATCAGGTTGACGGAAGTGGATCATCAGCCCAGACCCGAGGAGAGATAGAGGAAGTGCCACGAAGAGAGTGACGGCTTTGTAATTGCCAGTATATGACATTACCATTCCGACAAAGATGGCAAATATGAAGCCACCGACCGTATATGTTGAGACGATATAGCTGGCATGTGTAATGCTGAGGTTGTTAACGACTTGAAGAATAGAACTGAAGTACATGCCCCAGCACATATAGCTAAAGAAGAGAGTAAAGGAGAGGAGACAGGCGCCAGCGACGGTGCGATCCTGAAGAAACCTCCAAGGAATAAATGAGACCTTAGCGAAGAACCTCTCCCATATACCGAAGAATATTAGAAGCAGGATACCAAAAACAAAGAAGCAAATGATCATGGTGGAACCGAATCCTTTTGCTTGAAGGGCGTACAGATTGAAGGGTAGGAGGAAGAGAGCGACGCCAGCAGAGAGGCTGAGAAGACCAACCACATCAAATTCACGGATGTAATACTGGAAGCCTTGAGAATCTCGTTTGGGAATAAAGCCTTGTTTCTTGGCCTTTAAGTAATGGTGCATGAAGAGGCCAAACAAAGGAACTGTGACAGCTGGAACAAGGATGCTCTCCATACCGAAGGCCCATCGCCAGCCAGCTCCTTTCAAAAACGCTGAAGAGATTGGACCACCCAACCACGCTGTTATAATGTTGGGAGAAGCGCAAAGGGACTGAATTAGACCTCGATGCCGAAGGGAAGTGGTATCAGCGACAAAGACGCTAAGGCTGTATCCGACTCCATTGATCCCAACTGTATAAAAGACTTGTGACGCGGCGTAGGCTTCAACGTTGTTGCAAGCAGCAGACATGATAAGTCCCAGAGTTGCAAGGATAGCGCAAAACAAGAATCCTTGAGGGCGACCGAAAATGTCCAGAGTTTTTGCAATGCTAAGGTTGGTGACGCCTCCGATAACAGAGCTCATAACGCTAGTAGTCGGCGTGAGAGAGTGCATTGCGAAATCGGAAGTAACATATGGGATTAAAGCGCTGCTGATGCCGGAGACAAGACCTTGGACGAAGTAGACGAGCCAGATGAGTACAAAGGCGATCATCAGCGCGCTCTTGGACCACGAGAGGGTAACGGCCTCAATATTCTGCACGCCGTGCTGGAAATTGACATCTACCGCGTCATTTGAAGGATTCTCAGTGTCTCTTTCTGGGTCATCGTGAGGAGTGTTGTGTACTTGATGCAGCACCTTTGTATCGGAATCGGCCGTGGAAGACATGATGGCGGAGGGGCATTCACAGCTAAGGTAGGTCAAGGAAACTCAGGAATTGCTGAGCTGGCCAAGGTTGAGTAGAACCAAGAAGCTTTATGTATGAAGGACAAGAGGCTGTTACTCCAGGTGAAACCAGGTGAAAACGCTTGGGGGTAATTGAGAGAAAACACGACTTCAGGTGTGAAAGGACCGGTGGTAGTGGGTTTCAACAAACAGACAAGAGAATCTGTGAATCGAACACAGATATCTTCCCGTCTTGACCCTGTCCAACAATATGAGGTACCAACTATTCACGCAAATGATGCTGAACTCCTGTTATCAAGCTGACACCCACCAATCAAGATTTAGCTCAAATTCTCTCAAGTCACTATCCCAGCGACAGTTTCATTCCAGCCTCTTGATATCGTATCCACACAACCCTTGTAGAAGCATCCCAGTTCCCTACTGTCATACTGACAAGTTTTGTAGAGCAAATTGTTCAAGCCTTCCTGGTATGCGGTGGGATGGAGCTTGCATTAGCGCTTCACCCTGCTCGGGTTCGAGCAAGTTGTTGGTGGTGGCGTCGTGTTAAGAACCCCTGTAGTGACGCAGAGCTAGTTTGGTTGGTCTGACAGGGGCTGTCTGATCCTTGGAGATCAGGGTCTTGAGATTTTCCAGAGGAAAGCTTGTTCCCCGATAACACTTCCATCAACGACGAAGCCAGAGGGGAGCTGCTCATCGGGGCACATTTATGATTCCATGCTTCTGTATTTCAGAACATTGTTTGGTCTCGTAAACGGCACAAAATACATGTGTTAAACAGATTAGAAGTCAGTTGAAGGAAACACAGTAACAGTTTTGCCATTTTATTACCAGTATCAAGTGCTATAGATTGCTCAGTATCCTGTGCGTGTCCAATTTACAGTTTAAGCTCGCTTATGATCCAACAGCACTGCATACTTAGTGAACTCCTCGTCACTCATGAGCATGTTTAATTCTTCTGGTAAAGTTCCGAGCACGAGCTCGACGCCGCCATCCTTTCTGAGTGGAGAAATGACCAAGAACCGAAATCGTCTGTGACCACGTTCGATCTGTGGCCGCATCGCTTCAGGGCTACCCCCAGCAAAGAATGAGTTACCAAATGAGATGTCGCTTGTCTGGAACAGCATCATGTTGGAGATCATGGCGTTCATGTGTTCGAGTCTCATGTTCGCTGTCGCAGGCTTGCTGTAGTCTGTCATGGATCGTAAGAGAGTGAATGAGTCATGGACCAGTGACGGAGTGATTCGTGCAGCCGCTTCCCGGATCACGCGTGCGATTTGTGCAATGCCCGTGTCGGGTGAACAGAGTTTCTCAATAGGCATCACTGGGCGGTTCATAATGAGCAAACTTCCCATGTAGGTCGACGGCAACAGTGATGAGAAGTAAGGGCGACCGTCAATTGGCATCTCCAGGATTGACAACTCATCAGGAAAGAATGTCTGGTTCCTGATTTCCTTGGCTACTCTGTATCTAGATCTAATCGATGCGCGCCAGAAAAAGGCTTGTACAACATCAATCACTGATACAGAAAGACTCTTGGCTTCTGGGTCCGTGAGGGCTTCTTGTTTGAGTTTATGGATACTCTCCCCAGAGAGAAGGAAGACTGTAGTACTCAAAGATCGCTCACTTGGAGTGGCGGGCCATATTTCGCTTCCAGGAAACAGGGGAGCCGGTGGAAGAGTATGCTGTGAAGCCCGGGTCTTCTCGGCAACCAGGTTCTCTCCATTAAAAGTTATCTCGGGTTTAAAGGGAAGGAATCCCCAGACACCAGGATCAACTTCATGAACTGGCTTAGCATATCCCTCATGTTCCCAAATAATATCTGGGAGATCATGATTAAAGCTCTCGGGGTCGAACCAGCCGCACGTTGCGGTCTGATCCCCATCTAGATACCGACAACATTCAGCCCAAACTCTGATAGCCACCATGACCCCGACGGCATCAAGACATGTATGAATGAAGTTGGTAGCCAGAATGCACCCACCATCAACGAAGTTGGCTTGTGCAACAAGGATATCTGCTGGCATTGGAGGGAAAGATGGACAATCGAGGACAAGCTCGTCGCTGAATAAAGACGGAGAGAAGCCCGCCTCGCGCATTGTCTGAAATGAAGGAAGGACCTGAGACAGATCTTTGTAAACTAACTGCCTGGGCTTAGATGAAGCAGGAAGCGGGTGAGGAGGAATTGTGATGCGATATTCGCCTTTCTTGTACCCGAATTCGTGTTCCGAAGCATGCATCATCTTGCCGTCAAGCTCAGGAATGATCTCAAACGCCCGAACAAGTCCAGCTTGCAATTTTGCAAAGGCTTCTTGGAAGGTGATGTCTGGCTGAAGAGCGAAGTAGAAGTTGAGTCCCATATAATGATTAGGATTCACAGCATCAAATGGGTTCATCTTGGACCCAATTCGTCGCTTGCGGTCAGCCAGAAGTTTCTTCACTTTCTCTGAATCTATACTCGCAGATGCGGTATTTGCCAGTCCGTTTGACACGGTGTCACCAACGGCTCCAAGGGCACTCTTTCTGCTGTTTTCCTCTTCCAAAATCTTGAGGAGTTGGAGAGAAAATTCGCCTATGGTTGGGTGAGCATACAAGTGCCGAGGAGCTAGCTTCTCCTCGAGGCCTGTGACTGCTCGAATGATTCTGATCACTCGAAAGACGAGAAGAGAGTCTAAGCCCAGGTCGAAAACATCTTCCTCGAGCGGGAACTCATCCACTTCAGGCAGAACTGAGCGCATGACGTGGACAACTGAGTCGTTCATGGTCTCGATCGAGCTTGAGTCGATTGAGAATTGGTCAAAATCTTCATCCTCAGCTTCTTCATCTCGTGAGACGTAGAAGCGCTCGATGAAATCTGCATACAAATCGAGAGTGGCACGACGTTTGATGGTGCGTTTGTCTGTCCGAATGAACGGCTTATCTGACTCTGAGAAGGCTATGTATTCTCTTTGCAGCCGAGTTTTCTGAAAAGTGGAGTTGTTTGCCCTCTCGATGATCGCCCAGATGCTATCAAACAGCTCGTTGTTCTTCTCAGAGGGGTCCTTTAGCTCAATGAGAAGGCCCGCCTGGGGCTTTCCAGTTCCAATCATCAAACAGCCGTCGACTGCAGGATGTGTTGTAACCAAAGCTTCAGTGTCCAAGGGCGAAATCTTGTAGCCGTTCGAAAGAACTACGACATCGTCACTTCTACCACTGAAGGCCCAGAGATTTGGGTTTGTGGGGTGTCTGATGTACAGATCCTTGAGATTGACCGAGTCCTGGTTAGGGAAGGTATAAAATATGCCCTGAAACAGAGCCCAGTGCTCGTTTCGATGAACCCAGTGCTCATATACACCAGGCTGCACCTCTTTGAACTCAAATCCAGAGTAGGGATGGAAGGCAAACCAATGCCAGTCCTCTCTCGGGACCCAAAGGTTTCCGATAAAGAGGCCCTCAGTAGTGCCGGTCAAGTTGAGGACTCTGACGACTTCATTGACCTTGGAGACTATAAGTGGACTGACGGGGCCTGGAGAAGACGGTAAGTCGGTCAGAATTTCAACCATCTACGATTTAAGGCAGCATACTTACCACCAGAGGCACAAATGAACTTGGAGAGCTTGAACTTGGCCAAGACGTCTGGACTCTCGCCCAACTCATCTACGAGCGAAGGCACCATACTCCAGATGTCAATCTTGGCGTGATCCGCCAATGACTCTACCAGACCAAGATTGGGCAGGACTCCAGAAGGCCCCAGAATGCAATGCAGATTGAACAAAGAAGGCATGAGAATATCCATGATTATACCAGCGCCCTGTTTCCGGCATTAGAAATATCGATCCGGCTCACTGGCAGATACACTTACATGGCTCATTGGAAACGAAGAGTAGATTTTATCGCCCTCATTCCAATTGTCTGTCCAAGGAGCTAGCCCACCATCACCTTCAGTAGGCGGGAGCAAACGGACTGCATCCATGGTGCCGATCAAGCCATGGGTCCAAAGAATTGGCTTCGGCACTCCAGTGGTTCCCGAAGTATGCAATATACAGAACGGCTCATCAACGGCGCTCGCAAAAGACTTATCAAAGACAAAGGGCTCTGTAGATTCGGCGTCCAGAAGCTCATCTATACTCGGGAGTTCGAGAACTCTCATGTACTTCTCTTGTAAAATTCCCTCCACGAGGGGAAGCATTGGCTGCTCTTGCGGCTTGACCCAGATACTGCAATCTGAGGCATTGAGAACGGCTAAAGCACCAGTAACGTTGTTTTTGGGTGAGAGGAAGAGAGCCTATTTGAACTCATTAAGTGTTAAGTCAACAGCAATGGAATATCTCGCAACTTACAGCGCAACCGGCTTTCACTGCCCCGTAAGTCAAAATAATATGCCTAATATCATCTCAAAGTTTCCATCAGTCCCAAGTAACACAGTTACCGATGTTGAATATACTCACGAGGTCCAATGTAACCCAGCGCTTGGACTTTTGCTGGCGCTGTTGTATGTCCCTTCAACTTATCCCCATTTGGGGCTCCGTTCACTTCATTGACATGCTTATGGAGCCACCATGCTGTCTTGTCGACGGCCTTTGCAAAGACACGAGCAGTGATACGCTGAAATGATGGGGTACCATCAGAAAACGTAGCAATGGAGTAGATGATGCGCTCTGGATCTGATGCAACAAGGCGATCAAGAATCTGGGGAATAAGTCTCCTGCCATATTGCGAAGTATTGTCAGACATGGTAAAACAGATGACGAATATGTCTCAAGATAGATTTGACGCGACGCAGAGACCATGTAACGAAAAGTTTGCTCAGGTTCAGCCAATCTGATCAACCTCGTCTGGCGTACTGGATCAACAAAGTGACAGGTATGCAGACATTTGATTAGGGGTTGAGCCAGCACCACAAAGCTGGACAACAAGTGAGCATTTATTCACGTGGCACTGCGTGTCACAGCCTGTTACCATATCCCTGCTTGCTGACCTCGTTAGATTACATGTCTCCATACACTTGTACTATTCTGCCCTCACTGTGCTAAGTTGAAATTTACACCAACTTGACTTAATGACTTCTGGCAACACTTGAAAAGAGCAGCTGATACCTAGATAATGTTCCACTGATGCCGAAGAACCCCCGCTGGGGGGGTAAAAGACGTGAGACCTCAATCCTAGGTGACAGAAATCCTAGATTAGCTTTAGATGAGTTTAGTATGATAATCATCATAAACTCTGACTATTTTTTACGTCTTTGTCAAATTTTATGGGGCCTTGACCTCCCCAAACCCGGCTTCTATTAGAAAATCTCGGGGTTCATAGCATCCTTGACTCGCCATAGGATCCGGAAAGTTCCTGTCTCATCCACTCGAGTAGGGTGGCATAAGAAACAAACGCAATCTCGCTCACAAAAGACTTTCCTTTTTCGGTTACTGTCATCCCCGTGTGAGGGTGATTCTAAAATAAATATCACAGCCAATGCGACATTTGAGCACATTGTTTAGTGGCTCACTGCATTTAACTTGCTCAGTCCCCCCTGTCTACGCTTAATCACCCTGGATAGTGAGCATATAATCAGCCTCAAAGTGGATAACCCCTGCACAGTTTCTCACAGTCATCTTCAAACGCCCTGTCAACTAGGCGAGTCCATGTTTGCCGAATCACAGACTCAACTCAATTGAGGTTCCTGCAGCTTGTCACTTCATTGCATCCTCTCACACCCGAGCATCGTCAGATTGCTCGAATCCTTTGGCTGAATTGGTCATCACAATTTTCCATCGGGCCCAAGACTCACTGCAGCACATGTTTGACTACTCACTTAAGATCTCTTGGACTTTTGAGCTCGAGTCAAACTCCGACTGTTTTACATCTTTTTAACACGACTCCATCGTATCAAATAAAAGTGGTTCATCTTGAAACTTACCACGAATGCCGTGCTACCTGGCCGCATTTTAGTCTCTAGACATACTCCGTTCCTATGCAGATCATACCGTCATATCCTCCGCTCGCGAACCAACACAGAATGACATTGGCTTCCAAATTCGTCTCGGATGCTCCCGTCCAGGAGGGCCCCGACATTTCCATAGCCAGAGCACCCTCTTCAACAACACTTGCTTCAGAACAGACTGAGACGGATAATTCTGTCTACAGATCTTCTTCCGAAATCCTCGATATCATCTTCGAATATGCCCTGAACAAATTCAGTGACAGCAAAAAAAGGCTAGAGGCCGGCAGGCCCAAGTTTTTGTCAGTCATCGGCAAGTTCGTGGCATCCAGTACACAAATTGAGATGTGCCTGCCGGCCTTTCCCTTCAAATCTGCCAACAAGGCATACAAAGTGTTTGGCATACTACCCGATAAAGCGGAAGAAATTGCTCTGGATCGGTTGAATACTATGTGTATTCGTATTGGGGAAATCTACCAGCCTGGTGCTCAATGTACTATCATCTCGGACGGAGTGGTTTACAACGATCTGTTGAGTATATCGGACCGTGATACTTGGGCCTATGGACAAGCACTTCGGGAGATTGCATCCAAGAAAGGTTTCAAGCACATATGCTTTTCGAGGATCCGGGACTTGATCGACTTTCCCCTACCAGCTGAAATGCAAGAAATCGCCTACGTTGCTAATGCGACGAACTTCCGAAGATCCCTTCTCAATCGTTTCGGCAAAGACGACATTGACATTGACAAAGAGATTGAGAATGATGCTGACACCAAGATGACTTATCTTGGCTATCGTCGCTTCCTAGAGTCAGACTTGAAGCATATCTTCCCTGTTGGAAATGGTCGAACTGCAAATGCTTATAGGAGAGACGTCCGATACCTTGCAAAGCAAATGTTAATCCGAGGATATGTGAGTTCATTATCATCATCTAGAATCCCCTGTAGTAGCTGATTATGGATTAGGCTTTTGCGGCGGCAGTCAAACATGGCTTCCCTAACCATCTACGCCTCTCTATCCACCAATCTACTGGAGAACACAAGATTTCCATGAGCTTGCTCAACACCAAGACTGGTTTTACTACCCCTTGGCATTGCTGTGTTGCGCTAATGGCAAACGGGGAGTGGACAAGTGCTCCCAAGGGCGAGTATCTGAAAGACCCGAGTATGAAGATCGTTAACGAGAATGGTCGTCCAAGCTACTTTCAAGAAATTATCGCCAGCGATGATGATAATGGGAAGCCCGAGACAGAAGTCGGAGTGAAAAGCAGTGGTGAGGGCCTGGATGATTCAGCACATGCCGAGCTTCAAGTGGCAGGTGTCTCGTCATTGACAGAATCAGAGAGACAAAGGATCGCTGCTCTGGCAAGATTCATGTCAACGGAGTTCAAGCGCAACAACGCAACAGCCAACATATCTCATGGCTCTGAGAACACCACCTTGGACTCAAACTCAAATGAGTTCAACGCAGTAGCATGGCTCCAAGAGGTTATATGTGCCATATCCGGGGATGCTGATGGATGTATCAAGGAGGCCACCGTCGTGGCTTGCCGAGATGTACCAACGACTGAGGTAAGGGAAGTTTTCGAATAGTTGACAGACTTCTCTGAATTTACCCAGAGGAAGGAAGGGTTTTACGAGACAAGATGGTTGACTAGAATGGCAGAGTGTAGCTTGTATAGTAATAGATACGTTTTCCATGTTTGTTGAACTACAGCCCTTTAAATGCTCAAGATTTGCGACTGAGGGTTGAGTTGAAGACGTCAAGATAATAAATTCTTTCTAAACTTATCTATTAAGATACCTTCGCCATTTGAAATCCTGAAGGAAAGCTTCCACCTTAGATATTACTCTCGTACTGCTTGGATAATAACTCGAGCCTAAGAAAAAGTTCTTTGTGGTGCCTTGGAGCCCCTCAAATCCCATATGTCACTATCTTAATGATGTTCCTTAGTCCTCATAACCCTCTGAAGCCAGTTAGCCTTTGCAATATTCGCCATATGGATTAGCGGGACTTGAGGGTCATCTATCATGTCAAATCCATGCCAAGCACCAGGCCAGATGTGAAGTTCACAGGTTGATCCGCAGCGCCACATTTTGGTTGCATACGCAACAGCAACATCGCGGAAAACCTCGCATTCTCCAGCGTCTATATATGTAGGCGGTAGGTTTGATAGATCAGTCTCTCGCGCCGGTGCCTGATACGCGGTAACATGTTCAGATCCTCGAGCATCTCCGAGGATGAGGTCCCAGATAGCACGCAGCCATGCAGTACTAGCAGGATTGCCGTACTCAAATTGTTGGTCCGCTAGGCTTTCGCAGCGATCATCTAAGAGAGGCGAGTAGAGCATCTGCGCCTTGATCGGGACAGCTGGACGCTTCTTATCACGAGCCATGAGGCACGTAGCAGCTGCTAGGGCGCCGCCTCCAGATACTCCAAATACGACGATAGAAGCAGGGTCAATTCCAAGGATTGAAGCATTCTCAGATACCCAAACAAGCCCAGCATAACAGTCTTCAGCTGGTCCAGGCGCCCGTGTCTCCGGAGCAAGACGGTGTTCCACAGAGACAATGACGCAGTCGATGCCTTCGAGAAGGTCAATCACGGACGTGACAGCAGTGAATCTATCACCACTTACCATACCGCCACCGTGAATGTGATACAAGACTGGTCTTGGGTTATTCACTGGCTCCTTCGGCGCAAACACTGACAGAATAACCATGTTGTTGTCAGGTCCAGGGATCGAGTGCTCCGTATGACCCAAGTGAGGCCTGTCTCTGAGAATCGTCTCCGCGTTGAAGATAAACGAGCCATGAGAGCATTCTTGTTCGCCACTCGCAACACCACGCATCAAGTTTAGGTCAAACTCTTCTGGGAATGACGCAGAGTCTAGAAGTGGTGCGAGGTCTGGGTCGTAAATCGGACGAGGTATTTTGATCCTCGTATCAAGCTTAGCAGCTTGGGAGTAAGGAAAAGGATATGTCATACTGATGGGCGGTGATAATAATCTGTGATAATCGATGGTGTTCCTCTTGAGTCAATAAGACAATAATGCACAGTTCACTGCTTATCAAGCAGAGCCGGCGGAATAATAGACGACACGTGCAGAAAGAGGTACGTATATGCTCAGAGTTTTTTCTCAGCTTATCAAGTGATATGTCTCCTCACTTTCCTTTTCGAAGCGTTTGTGGTGGGACAGTGAGGGATCCTTAGTTCAATTGAGATGTGAGGCTGATGGCGTCTACGTGAGAAGATTTGAGTCGATTTCTCTTCATGCACGAAGCTAACGTCGATAAGACAAATAAACAGCTCATTTCTTGCCCCGGCCGAGTCACAAATCCTTGAAAAGAGGCTTGCAAGATTGTTCTAGACTCTCTGCGCACATAAACTAGCGACTTGCTCAATACAGGGTTGACGATCCTCTTCTCTTTCTTGCTCATACACTCGCAACATACGAGTCCGAATCCAGGTTCTACGATATCACCATATGGTTTGGGTCTATGTGGAAGCCATTTAATTTATGCGAAATGATATCCTCGCCATAAAGTTGTTGGTATACCTTGAGAAGAGTCACTCCCGTTTGACAACGATCAGGCAGCCAGGCGCCATTATGACTGAACTTCAATTGAAGAAGATACGCCCGCTAGGTATTTATCGTTTCCGATCTCAACCCAAAGTTACTAAAAAACTTTCAGGCAGACTTGAGGAGCTCTCTGCTGTCGCGCATCATCTAGCCTTCTTTACCAACACTGGCCTTTCTGCACATTACACAGCGTCGCAGCCTCTACCTGACTTCAATCTCAAGGAGATTGTGTACACTGCCTTGTCGCAAGTCCTTGGTCACCATCCTGCCTTATTCTCAATTCCGGTTATCCCTGACCGTGAAGAGCCATATTGGGGACGACTGACCTCAGTCGATCTTGAGAAAGTCGTGTCTTTCGTCGAGCGAAGTCGCCCATGGTCCTTTGAGGACCAAACAGACAACGAGCTTGATGCACTTCTCGAGAACCATCACAACACTAGCTTCAAAGATGGATATGGTTCTCTTCCTGTTTGGAGACTAGTAATTCTAAGAGATCGTGGCTTGAGTAATAGTTTCACGGCTTGCTTCATTGCTCATCATTCGATGACAGATGGGACTGGCCTTCAGATCTTTCACGGCTCATTTCAAAAGGCACTTTGTGAGATCTCATCCAGTTCGATAAGACCGAGACTTGAAACTGTGGTGTCTTCGAATGACGACTCGATCCCTCCATCGCTCGAGGAACTGCACCCTCTGCCACTTCCAGCAACCTCGCCAGCATCTAATGCTACCGATCCCAATGAGTGGAGAGGGACTCCAATTGAATTGCCTTGCAAAACAAGGTACAAATCACTCTCGCTTGCATCAAGCTTGATGGAACCCTTTGTGCAAGAATGCAAGAAGCACAAAGTGGCACCAACAGCAGCCCTTCCATCTCTGGTGGCTAGGCTGCTTTACGATAACCTTTCGGCAACGACAGAGGTTTTGACGTGCAATCTACCAGTCAGCTTGCGCTCTGATCTACCACCAAAGTTTGTCGAAGGCGTGATGGGTAACTACATCGATGCTTTTAAAGTCCAGTTGCTTCGGTCTGACTTGCATAACTCGGGTACTGGCACCTACGACATATGGAACAATGCTAAAAAGATCCAGAAAGCTACCAGGAAGTATTTTGCAAATGCTTCACCTTCCGGGGAGCTGTACGCCAATGTCGCTACACTCAAGCTCATTCCAGACATCGGTGCAGCCTTGATTGGATCAATTGGCAATCCTCGTGGAGAGTCTTTTGAGGTCTCCAATCTAGGGACATTTTTGCAGCCCAAGAATCTCAAAGGGAGCTCCAATCCAGTTTGGCACCGAGGAAAAGTGCTACTGAGTCGGTGTGCATATGCTGCGGGAGGTCCATTGGTGATTTGTGTTATAAACAATGAAGAGTCTGTTGGGTTTGGCTTCACGTGGCAGGATGGTTCAATCAAAGACAGTATTGTTGAGGCTGTGATTGATGGTGTCAAAACTTGTTTCAGCTCCAGTGAATAGAATAAATCTGTTGACAAGACAAGGAAAGTAAAGGGCGACCTCAGCTACAGTGATATCATTATTTCAGGCATTATGCTTGTACGTACGTAAACTGACTTTGAATCGTGGTTTTGGTGTCAGGTGTCAGGAGAATAAGATTTAGTGGTCATAGCGCTAACCGCTCAGAGGTGCATCCCACTGTAACATGCGATCTTGATACCTGCAAGCGGGGTATGTCAGTGGCAGTTGAGTGTCGAATACACCTACAGATATACCTAATCTAAAATCACGTTATTAATGACAATCTCGGGCTCATCTGGAGATTACTTCCTAATCTTGATCAAGTTGGACTTATATCTGATTTCTTAATGATTTAGTTCTTATTGACTTCACTATAGACCCAGTAAATCACCTCGGTAGTCTCGGCTACAAAGCACCTCCTCCTCAAACGTTTTATCCCACCGGCCATGGCATAATTATTACAATTGCTTACAATATCAATATATGTGTGCCTCTATGTCTGAATCGGCCATGCAAACCTTATCCATCCATGCTAAGCCAGGGTCTTAAAGGCTATGCTTGCCATAAACCTGGTCCGTGTCCAATCGGGATCTTACTACATTCGGTGGTCCGATATAAGGTTTGCGGACATGATACCCTCTTTAGCATTCTTTTGAATGCGTTCCTGAAACGGCCATCTAAGGGATGAAACAAAACTGCGATCTCGGCAACTGAGAGCGGGTAACATACATACCGACAAAGAAGGTGTTCTTGTGCCAATGCTTGGGCTCATTAGTGGCATGCTCCGTTCTGGGATAGATTATAATGACACCTTCTATATTAGTCGCAATTAGGTGTTTGTTGGAACTGGAAGGGTATAAGATCTACTTCGTCCCACACAATTCTCATACAGGTACCGTTTGATCAGCCAAGTTGTCATCTAAGAAACCAAAAACACTCATTCATTGTCATTCATTTTGATCATGCCTAACCTACAAACACTCACCTTGGCTGCTCTCAGCTGTCTGCATGCAACAACTGCATCAGCCTATCCCCGTCAAGATGGCAGTCTGCGTTCAGAATACGACTATATCATCGTTGGCGCCGGAGCTTCGGGTCTTACTGTCGCCAATCGCCTCTCGGAAGATCCTGGTGTGTTCTACCGTTACATCAGTCCTTAGAGTTTACTGACACGCCAACAGCTGTCACTGTCCTCGTGATTGAAGCTGGCGACTTGTAAGATAATTTTGCTATAACCCAAGACGATACTGACATCTATATAGCGACAAGAATGAGGACTTTGTAAGAATTCCAGGTCTTGCTGGGGGTGCTGTTGGCACAAAGTACGACTGGAATCTTACTTATCCTTCTACCACTTCGCTCAACGGACGTAACATCACGGCTCCTTTGGGCAAAGTCGTCGGAGGTTCTACCAAGCTGAACCGCATGGTCTACGATCGTGGTTCTCAGGCCGACTACGATCGCTGGGCTGAGCTTGGCAACAGCGATTGGCAGTGGAAGACCTTGCTTCCTTATTTCAAGAAGGTACACTGAGCAGTTGACAAATGCATGAGATCTAAACTAACGTTCTTATTAGAATGAGAAATTCACCGGGCCAACCGCAGATATCAAGAAGGAATATGGCATCACCACAGACCCTTCTGCTCATGGCTCTTCAGGTTACATTCATGCCAGCTATTCGCCTTTCTTCTGGCCCACGACCAGTAAGTGCTTCTTTCCCATATACCATTCACAAAACGATGCAATGCTGATATACTACAGAGAACCTTGTCAAGGCTACTGAAGAGCTCGACATCGACATCGCTGTTGACCAAGCCAATGGCGGCGCGATTGGGGGTTATTTCTGCCCTCATAACCTTAACCCCGAGACCCTTGCCCGCTCCTCTGCACAGGACTACTACAGTGCTGTCTCTCAGCGCAGAAACCTCCAGCTTCATCCCGGCAATCAGGTGACCCGTGTTCTCACTAGCAAGAACGGAAGCTCCGTGAGGGCTACTGGTGTCGAGGTAAGTTGTGATTCTTCTCGGATCCTCGCTCCTATCTGACGACTTTGCAGTTTGCCAAAGATAGGGACAGCGCCAAGAAGACCATCAAGGCGAAGAAGGAAGTCATTCTTGCGGCTGGAGCCGTTCACACCCCTCAGATCCTACAGGTCTCTGGCATTGGTGACTCGGCTCTTCTGTCTAGCATCAATGTCCCCGTCGTCGTTGATCTCCCTGCTGTCGGCCAGAACTTCCACGATCACGTCCTTCTCGCCGTAGTGAACACAAGTAAGTCGTGTCCTACAGTAACAGAGTCCAGAAGACTAATGCTGCTTAGTCAATGCTCCTATTCAAGGCGGAAACCTTACCAACAACGCCACCTTCGCCGCTCAGGCTCGGGCTGAATATGATCAGCAAAAGAAGGGGCCTTTGACCTCGCCTACTGGTGACTTCCTTCTCTTCCTCCCCCTCTCCAACTACACAAGCGCTGCCTCGGATATCCACGAGCAAGCCACCAGCCAGGACGGCTCCAAGTTCCTCCCTTCAGGCACACCCTCTGAGGTTGTCAAGGGTTACCAGAAGCAGCAGAAAATCCTCAACGGCAAGCTTCTCGACTCAAAGTCTGCTATCTTGGAGATCATCTGGGCCGACGGAACCTCCATCCTTGGTCTTCAGCACCCTTACTCTCGCGGCTATGTTAAGGCCAAGTCTTCCAATATCTTTGACTATCCCGAGGCCAACCCAGAGCTACTCAAGAACCCTCTTGATGTCGCCATTCTCGTCGAGGGTGTCAAGTTTACCCGAAAGCTGTCTGGCGCGCCATCAATCAAGACCCTGAACCCCTTTGAGATTGTCCCTGGCGCCAACGTCACAAGTGACAGTGACCTTGAACAGTTCATTCGTAACAGCGCATCAACCTTGTTCCATCCTGCTGGCTCCTGCAAGCTTGGTAGCCGAAGTGATGGCGGTGTTGTTGACGAGAAGCTTCGGGTCTATGGTGTCCAGGGACTTCGCATCGTTGATGCTAGTGTCATGCCTCTGCTTCCTGCCACGCACACCATGACGACCGTTTATGCTGTTGCTGAGAAGGTGAATCACTCTTGTATATCTGAAGTTGAACATATTGCTAACTTGAATAGGCTGCCGACTTGATCAAGCGCGGTTAAGTGAGGTTGGAAATTTCAGAACCAGCCCAGGTGGCCAGAAACAGGATTGAACGACGCGTGCTTTTTCCCTTGTAGATATTCATTTACAACTCAGTGTATAGTCTCTCATCATTTATATATACATGTTTCTTTCCAGAAGACTGTCTTCAATCTGAACTGTACCAGAAACTGTGTGATTATGGCTGTCTTTTCAGTTCAAGCGATCCGCTAGAATATCGGTTGGGAGGAGACTTCGTGAAGAAGTACTATGGAGATCTTGACTGATACTCTTAGTGTTATGGACCTGATTGAGTGAAGCATGATCTCCAGGCCGTTGAGAAGCACAGTGCTCAGTAGCTCGAGCTCCTATATTACATTACATTGTGCTATGATTAAAGGATTGTGCGAAAACTCTAGCTATCCATTTGTAAAACTGAGCCGCCTCGATTGGTACATAGCCGGAGCCGCAAATAAGGCAATGAGATAAGAAGTATCTCATACACTTGTCAATAGGACTTTAGCGACGCGTGGTCAGTTAGGTATCTTTATCGCAACAGGCTGTGTCTGATAAAACGTCATTTTAATGCGACCCCTCAGTGGTGATGTTATCTTATTCGCTCTCGATATCTTATGCTCGATTTGGGGTAATAACGTGTGACCACGTCAACGTCGGCATCAGCGGATCCGGGATAGGCTCTTTTAATCAATTCAGCCAGCCACGTGCAAAGCGATGATGCTGACAAGACTCACCTGAGGGGTAAATCTGAAGGATCGAGCATCACGAACTCATTTTTTTTTCATAACATTCTATCTCGTCGATTTCCAAGATGGATATCTTTGCAACTTTGCCGCCGGAGCTTATCGCGCCGATCCTCAGCAATTTACCCGACGTCAGGAGCTTATATAGCATCAGTAAGGCGTCGCCGCATGTCTTTCATTTCCTGAACGGGTCTTTAGGAGCCGAGGTTCTTGATAACGTCCTTGATGCGTCAGCTCAAAACCTCGCGACAACGCCATGGATACCGCACATCTTGCGCTTGGTCGCCCTGATAAGGCATTCCTCAGCCACGAATCCTCCAGCAAGAAACCTCACCACTTTCATCACTAAATTTATCATGCCAACTTCATTTCAGAATGCTCAAGGTGACCACGTTCCAGATATTCAGTCAAGTCCACCATCTTGTATCCCGCGTATTCGACTCGCCCGCGTCATGCATGGTGAACACTCATTTACGCCACGAGAGATGCTATTTCTTTTCCGTAAGATCAACCTGCTTTCCGGGGAGTGTTTTGAGTTCTTCCACGAGCGCATCAAAGCTATCAAGCCACAGCACCTGACTGACAAGTGCTATCACCTCGGATCACTTCCTTGGAATCGACGACCAGATGGTAAATCATGGGGACAGCCGTACAAGATCAATACGGGCGGCAAGGCATCCTGGTATGAGATGCAGAGAATTATCTTGGGCTTTTTGTGTCTTCAGCTCTCTTACGAGCTCAGTAATGCGGCTTCAGAAAAGCGACTAAGCTGGTCACCCCCGGATATCGAAGCAGTTCGCGATATGGGATCTGGAGAGACGTGCTTGTCTGGGCTAAGGAGATCTAGTGTGTGGATTGCCCGGGAGCCATCATGGGCTGCTTTGCTCTATGTTCGACACTTGGAAGGTTCTTCGGATAAGAGTCCTTGTGTTGGTGATACGGATGTTGTGAATAAAGGTTTAAGCGTATTTTTTAACACAGGCTTCAAGCCGGTGCAGGGCACTCACTTACAGCTACCCTTACCCAAGGAGAGCGATATGTGGCCTATGGCTGTACTGAAGCCGCCACCATTTCCTAGTGTTGACCCCAATGATGCATTTACTTATCATTGTCATAAGGTGCTCGTTGGATGCAAAGGTTTGAGATGGGCTGGTCCACTTTTATGTCCCAGGGGCACTCCAAGGTTGACTGAAGGTTTATTATTTCGACCATTCCGTCGTTTGGGTTTTGGAATCTGGGATGATGAACGATTGGTGACGATGGAAATGCTTGATGATCCGCAGAACAAGAGACCGAGGAGATTTCATGTCTGGTGCCAGGATCAAGTTTTCACTTGGACGAGTCTCTTGAGTAGTGATGAGAAAGAAGAGTTACGAGTGTATCAAGAGGAGTTACAGTTAAGGGAGGAACAGGAATTTGGAGAGTTAATTGTTGGTGCGAACTAGGATGATACCTTGTCTTGGAGCATGAAGTTAGGAGACCGGATCATGGCGTTTCAGGTGACTGAATTGTTTTGCATAACAATGATAATAACATTGATTGACAATTATTGGTGACCTCTTTCAAACAGTAAAAAAAAAATATCGAGAGGCACAACATACAAAAAGAACAAACTCCGGTACAGGGAATCGAACCCTGGGCTCCGCGGTACTAATCCCTCAGGTTATGAGAGCGCGAAATGTTAGCCACTACACCATACCGGATAGTGATTGGTTGAGAATTTACTTTGCAATTACTACTCAACTCATTATTCCTTAGGTAAAAAGGAAAGAGCGAAACAAGGAATAACGACTGACTTGAGTTATTTAACGACGGGATTATCAAAAGTCCGGATGACGTCATCACTCACAGAATCAGTATCGGCAATCTCGAATCGAGGACAGATTTCTGCTTGTACAACGACCATCCCTAAATACAACATCCATACAAGTTAAGATCTCGCATTCTGCCCCGCCTATCACAATCTATCATTTCTTTTTTACCCACCTAAAGTCACTTTCACCAAGCCACCACCTGCGATATTGTCCTACAATGACCGTCTTTAATATTGATGAGGAAGACAACCTTGCCCGCATGCGCCGCGGCGATCTGTACTACGCTTTTACACCTCAGTTAGTCGCTGCGCGTAAGCGATGCAAACAAGCGGTTGCTCGACTCAATGCAGCTGAGGATCCGACCAGACGCGAGATGGCTGAGTTTTGGAGACAGTACGTCAAACGTACATAATTTTCGCTCATCTTTACTCACATAAGCTCAGAATAACAAATGACGACCGTCCATTACCTCCACCTGCAGCCACAGAAGATGAGGAGGACAATGTGTTACACGAATATCCCTGGGTCGAGGCACCCATCACAATGGATTACGGCACCAACGTCAAAGTTGGAAGTAATGTTTTTATCAACTTCAACTGCACCATTCTCGATACATGTCAAGTCACTATCGGCTCAAGAACTTTGATCGGGCCAAATGTTTCGCTTTTTTCGGGTACGCATCCTCTGGATCCTGAGCTGCGTAATGGCACAAATGGACCAGAGCTAGGCGGTGCAATCACCGTGGGTGAAGATTGCTGGATCGCTGGGAATGTAACTATTCTTCCCGGTATAACTATCGGTGATGGATCTACGGTTGGTGCAGGAAGTGTTGTCACCAAGGTAAGTGGCAGATCTTATTCTCTGTTATTGTATCTAACGCTTTTCAGGACGTGCCACCTTATCATGTGGTTGCTGGCAACCCTGCCAAGATTCTTCGCAAGCTTGAGCGAAAGCCCAACGGAAAACAACAAGTGTAGGAGGTCTGAGGTTGACTAGAGTATGATTATCGACCTAGTATTACTTTTACAAGCATTAGGTACTTCGGGCTCCTCGGAGTAATGAAACTTGAGTTACCCAGCCGTAGTACTTTCAAGTTTGAATATCAGCCAAAGAGACCGGTAAGTTCTATATGCGTTATAGTATCCTACAGCTCTGGCACTATATCTTATGGTCCAATAACGCAGCTTACCTTTCCGGCCCCAGCGTGAAAAAAATGCATAGTTTGATTCGTTACTACGTCAAAGTCGAAGTACTACGCCTATTCAAGTGATCATAGTTGCATTGGTAATAGTATAATCCGAGTGTATTGCTATGAATTCTTTTCCTCGCGAAACCCATATCTGCTGCAACGCTTGGCAGCAGTCAGTCATCAGACTTGTGCGTTCTCCAGTGTTCATTGTACCAACCGAGAGGAAATCATAAACTCAGCCGTCCTCAATCAAGAAACTGTAGGGACTTAATCTCTCCATCCACCGGAACCGCTGCCACGGCCGTAGCCACTACCACCACCGTAACCGCCGCCGCCGTAGCCTCCACGGCCACCTCCGCGACCGCCACCCTGGTTGGCCTCGCTGACTCGGATCTGGCGACCCTCGAAACTAGAATCCGCGTGGTTAGAATCATTTCTCGGACAAATGCGGCGCTGCTGCGTGGACTCACTCCTGCTCGTTCATGGCCTCGATGGCGGCGTTGGCCTCCTCTTGGCTGCTGAAAGTGACGAATCCGAAGCCCCTTGATCGGCCAGTCTCACGGTCGGTCATGACAATCTAAAATCTGATCTCAGCATGTCGAAATTCAAGGCGCGCGCAGAAGTGCTTACGGCGTCAGTGACCTCACCAAATTCGCTGAACTTGGATCGGAGAGTGTCGCTGGTTGTGGCCCAGGCGAGGCCGCTGGAGTCGTCAAATCAGTTTAAAATCGTAACAGTCAATATTTTCGACTTACCCGACAAAGAGTTTGGACATGGTGAGGGACTGGTGTTTTGGGTGTGAAAATAGTGACGATTTGAAGGAATATGCAATTGTCAGACGGCGCGGTGCGTTATATAGCCCTCAAGCCACAAGTTTCCCCTCTTTCTTTTCCCGCCGCCCACGTGACTGGGGTAGAAAAATGGCGGAAGGAGCTTGCACACTCGTGTACCCAAAGCGGTTGGTTATTATCATGACGTAGTGTCTCATCCTCCCTATCATCGATCAGGCTTAGCTGCTTACGAAGTCTCCCTGATTATTTATGCTCGCGCTGCAGATCTATTGTGTATTGAAGCTATTTTCTCCGGTACATGTTCGGCTGGCTCAAGTAGCCTACATCTTGCTGATATCCCGAACTTTTGGAGCAAACTGTTAGAACGTTAACAGATCTTAACTCTCAGATCAGAGTTCAAGAGATTTCGGCGGGGTATTCTGATCCCTTGAGGTTGCAGATCTACGGAGCTTACAGGGTTTTCTACCAATGAGATCTGGGTATTGAGAAAAAGGGTCCTGGAGCCTCACCGATGTGGCTAATGAATAAGGGTCTTGCGCTAATCTGCAAATACTTCGCCACTATCTATCAAGGTGCGAAAACTGCCCAAACAAGGCTAGTGGACATGTACTCGCGATATGCTCGCTTGGTACCCTATACATATTTGTGATAATTAAAGGAACTAAGACGTATCTCCTGAATATTATGTGACATCAATTTTATTGTAAAGTATCCACGGTAGAGTGAGTCTGAATAATTGCATGATTCTAGCTCCGAGAATGTTTAATAACTGAACCCCAAAACAGTGATTGGTATGCAAACAGAATTACACAAGTCCAGTCAAATCCGCATCCTTGTAGTCAATATCACGATCAGGCCAAGCACCAAGCTTGCTCAAGAAGTCGACAAAACTGTTCTCACCGCCCCAGTAATGCTTCATGAAATTTGTCATCATGTCCGTCCCATTGAGAAGTGCACCGCTCGTCCACAACTTTCCGTCTCTGACCCAGCGCTTGGTAACCCAATTAACCTCTGGAGCTTGTTTGCGGACAGTATCAAGCAAAACAATCGGCCCAGTTGCTGTCTTGCCGTTCAAGATACCAGCTTGGAGGGGGACAAGGATGCCGCCGCAGATGACGAGGAAAGCAGAGCATTCATCGTAGACTTTGCGCACGAAGGTAAGTTCAGCTTCGTTGGGGACGTAGCCCATAGAGTTGGCGCCCATGAGAACAATATCCAGGGGAGGACATGTCTCGAAAGAGTCCTGTAATATGTCAATACGAGCAACAGAGGAATCAGTGTGGATAGGACAAACCGTAGCGATAATCTTGATACCACTTGTCAGTGTACTAGGCGAAGCAGTACCAGTCTCTGAAACCCAATGAAATTCCATATCCATCGTCTGAGATTCAAGTTGGGGCGGCGCAACGCCTGCAAAGTTTTTCTTCCAGACACTCTTGGAGAGAGCATACAGGAAATCAACAGGAGCGACGTCCAGAATCTCGGTCTCACTAGGAACTTGTGAGTGCGGATAGGGCGAGAGATTTGATTCTGTCCATTTACCTGTTCATCAGAATCACACCAATGTGAATGGTTCTGTCGGGCTTTGCGAGGTTGAAAGGTGCAGACATGTTGGCTGTTGAAATGGAGTGATTGCTGAATGGGATGAATGTTTGTGGTTGGAATTCATCTTTGCTTACAGCGACCTGGCGATTTTATAGAGGAACTTTCAATTCGATACCCGACCTGCGTCGGCGTTGCTGAGGATTTACAGTCAGGGCCTTTTATGAAGGTCCGTTGCACATCGGTGAAGCGTAAGGCCTGTCAATCGACATCTGAGATAGATGGTACGAGCCTTCGATCAGTCTTGGTTGTTGTTGCAACCCGGGCACTTCAATACTCCTTATTCTGTCTCATTATTGGCCGGAATTATCGTTGTCGTTCCGATAAATCGGGTCCAGCCACTCGATATATCGTTACTTCCGAGCGCAGTCGGCTCTTATAATTCGACGCGCACTAATTGGGGGATAACAGCAAATACATAGGCTGCATAAACAAACATTAATTTGCGTGGACAAAGCATAAAGCCATTTTACTTCATCCAATGGATAACTTGTACATCATGTCCTGGTTTTAAGCATAACATGCTAGAAAATATCGGTACATTCTTCACGAGATAAGGTTGCGAATATTTTGATTGCGACGCTGTCCCGACCATTTGATAGGCTGAGGTAGGATTTGCAAAACTCAATTGAATGCCAACGCTGAGCTTGAGTCTTGATTCGCCGAAATGATTCATACAAGAGATTGAAGTCGTTCGCAATTACAACGGTGAGAGATATTTCATTATCGGAACATTTTCCGAACATAGAAATGTGGGGATTTTGAGACAACATTTCCTCTTCGAGTCAGTCATATCATGGACCAGTGACGCATCGCGAGGGGGCAAGTGGACCTTCAATAATGATGAAAATAGCTCGGAAATATTTCCGACTTGGAACATACAATTGATCAATATTTCCGAAGCAACAAGTCCTTTTCTCCTCAAATTCCCTCTTCTGGTTTACTTCTCTGATTGAATAGCCGACAATAAGTAGCAAGCCATACCCAATCTTCCCGTGTGCGACTCGAGTCAGTCCAATTGAGGCCTGCTTAACAAAGGCCATGATGGGATTCGGCACACGGCTCCCCCGCTTATTCGGTTATCACAACTTGGGGACCTTTTGCAGATCCCGAGAGGAGCTGCTGAGGGGAAACATGTCACGTTGCTCATCTTGCGTATAAAAGGCCTACAAACGAACTGCAGGATACGATGTCATTGCAGCACAGATAGTCATTTCCCCCCCGCTTGGACTTTAAGCAGCAACCATGTCAGATCAAGTTATCTACCTCGCCATTATTATCGGCCTGTTTGTGCTGTACAAGCTCACAAATTATACGGATCAACCCAAGATCAAGGGCATTCCTGAAATTCCTGGTGTACCAATTTTCGGAAACTTGATCCAGTTGGGAACCGATCATGCGAGAGTTGCGCAGAAATGGGCCAAGAAGTACGGACCTGTCTTCCAGACACGCCTTGGAACGAAGGTGAGATACATGCCACCATTCGCATTTTTGCTATGTTTTGATTTTTCATTTCTGACTGTAATAGCGAGTCATCTATGTCAACTCTTATCAGGCCGTGAAGCATTTCTGGATTACTCACCAGTCTGCACTCATCTCCCGACCTATGTTTCACACATTCCACTCCGTCGTTTCTTCATCCCAAGGTTTCACCATCGGTACTTCACCATGGGATGAGTCCTGCAAGAACCGTCGCAAGGCTGCCGCTACTGCGCTCAACCGTCCTGCCGTTCAATCTTACATGCCAATCCTCGATCTCGAATCACTTATCAGCATCAAGGAACTTCTCGACAATTGCCATGATGGAAGCAAGGACGTTGACCCATTACCTTACTTTGCTCGATTTGCGCTCAATACGTCTCTGACTTTGAACTACGGCTTCCGTATTGATGGCGATGTTAACTCTGAGCTTCTCCATGAAATCACCCATGTTGAGCGTGAGATTTCCAACTTTAGATCTACAAGCAACAACTGGCAGGATTATGTTCCCTTGCTTCGACTTTGGGGTGCCCAGAACTCGGCAGCTGAGGAATTCAGAGCTCGACGTGACAAGTACTTGTCGGACCTTCTCGCGGAGTTGAAGCGCAGAATCGACAACGGCACAGACAAGCCTTGCATTACTGGAAATATTCTCAAGGACCCTACTGCCAAGCTGAACCATGGTTAGTAAACGAAGCGATGCAGAGATGAACTTTGCTAACGATTTAATAGCCGAGATCAAGTCTATTTGTCTTACTATGGTTTCTGCTGGTCTAGATACAGTCCCGGGCAACGTCATCATGGGAATCGCATATCTCGCAACCGAGCACGGCCAGAAAATCCAAGCCAAGGCCCTGAAGGAGATCTACAAAGTCTATCCCAACGGCGAAGCTTGGGAACGATGTCTTGTAGAAGAGAAGGTCCCTTACGTCACAGCCCTGGTCAAGGAGATGTTGCGATTCTGGACCGTCATTCCCATCTGCCTTCCTCGGGAAAGTATCAAGGATATCCCTTACCAGGGCACCGTGATCCCTGCAGGAACCAAGTTTTTCATGGTAAGACAGCCCTGTTTCCCAATGTAGGATATAACTGATCGGAAATTTAGAACGCCTACGCCGCAGACTACGATGAAGCACGATTCGCGAACCCTTATGAGTTTAACCCTGAGCGTTATATCGACGACAAGGAAGTTGGTACGCCTCACTACGCTTATGGTGCTGGATCACGAATGTGCGTGGGCTCTCATCTCGCGAACCGTGAGCTTTACACTGCTTTCATCCGCATCATCACTGCTTTTGAAATCCTGCCTCCAAAGGACAAGAAGGACTTCCCCGTCATGGACTGTATCGAGTGCAGCGCGAACCCAACTGCGTTGACAACGGATCCTAAACCTTTCAAGGTTGGATTCAAGCCGCGTGATGAGGCAAAGATCAGGGAATGGATTGCTGCTGGTGAGGAGCGAACCCAGGACATTAGGTAATGAACGGATCGGATAAAGAGTTTAAGAGAATGGGAAGTGGGCAATGGGAGAATTGTAAGGTTTGACAGGTGGAGATTAAACCCTTGCATAGTGTGTTATCTGTTGTTGTTTAAATGAGGCAGAGACGTTTCGCTACCCGTTTCGTCACGAGTCATCTACACTTTATCCATGTAAATCTCCTCAGCTGCACCAAATGACGCGTGAATCCTAGTAAACTAAACAAATTTCAGGCCTTCCAAGGCTAAAAATTATTGAAATGAAACTGTTTCTTACAAGCTTGGACGATAGAGGTTGTTTCAAATATATAGACTTGGGCCCACCGTGGCTCTGTTACTTGTTAGGGGAACTGTCCCGCGACCTGAAACCTGGCCCACAGCCAATAAGAGAGAGGACAAGAGGCATTACAACTCGAGCAATTCAACATCTCAAACAGCATAACCTGATGCTGGCTTCGCCGAACTCCACACTCGGCGAATGCCCTCATCCACAATGAAAGCGAATATTGGCCGTGCAACAATTAAGCCACCAATGCTGTCTCTCTTGTTGCCAACGCCTGTCCCGAGCACTCGGAAGCGAATTTCCGTACCCGGCGCCGGCACTTGACGGGAGATCTATATATATAATGAACTGAGATCTCACCTCGATATTGGCTTGATCATACCATCTTGTTTGGTCTATCTTTCTTTTTCGTTTTTCGTTCCGTTCTTTCCAGGCACTGGCTGCCAACATTGTCCATTCGTTTCTTTGTTTGTAGCTATTTTACCATTTCGTACATTCTTTCCCGACGATCCTTCGATATACACAGTTCACTATTGAAACACCGCCAATATGCGTTTCTCAACACTCTTTTCATCAGCGGCGCTGATGTACCAGGCCGCTTCAGCAGCATCTGTCGAGTATAAGGATGCCAATTCAGGAATCACCTTCCAGCAATTCACCGACAAGAGCAGCAAGTTCACCTTCGGTATTGCTCTGCCCAAGAACCCCAGCACCGACTTCATCGGTCAGATGACCGTTCCTATCTCTAAGGGTTATGGATCCGTTGCTATGGGGTCTACCATGACCAAGAAGCTCCTCGTTGTTGCTTGGCCCAATGATGGCAAGGTCCTCACTTCTGTTCGCCAGGCCGATGGATACACAAACCCTGCTGTTCTGGACGACGACACCGTCTCTATCAAGCCTATTGAGAAAGGAACCAAGGTTGGCGCTGACTCTTTTACCTTCACCTTCCTTTGCGAGGGCTGCATCAAGACCGATGGTACCACCTTCAAGGCTTCTGATGCCAATGCTGTTCTGGGTTTCGCTATGAGCACCATTGCTCTTGATGACCCCACCGATTCTGCAGGTGCTCTCAACTATCACGGCGCTGGCTTCGGTGGTTTCTCCCTCGACACTGCTGCTGCTCAATCCGCCGACTTTGAGACATGGGCTAAGCTTGCTTCTGATGCCACCGCTCCTGGCACCAGCCCTGGCGGTAACACTGGTGCTAACCCTGGTAACTTCACTACCATTGTCTCTAACGCTACCTACGATTATATCGTTGTTGGTGGTGGTACTGCCGGTCTCATTGTTGCTGAGCGCCTTGTTGAGTCCAAGAAGTCCGTTCTTGTCCTTGAGCAGGGTAAGGCCTCTTTCTACGAGTCTGGTGGCCGCTCGACCATGGACTGGAACGACACAGTCACTCAATACGATGTTCCTTCTATGGCCTACTATCTCACCACCGCCAAAGACACCTCTGCCTACTGCACTGACACTGCCAGCATGGCTGGTTGCATTCTCGGTGGTTCAAGTGTTATCAACGCCATGATGTTTGTTCGTCCTCAGCCTGCTGACTTTGACGACAAGTGGCCTACTGGTTGGAAGTGGCAAGATGTTCAGAGCTCGGCCAACAAGCTCTACGAGCGTACCCCTGGTACCACCAGCCCTACCAAGGACGGAAAGCGTGTTGACCAGGGTGCTTGGGACGTCCTCTCCAAGTTCTTCTCTGGTAACGGCTTCACTGAGGTTGATGCCATTGAGGAGCCCAGCAAGAAGAAGTCTGTCTTTACACACCCTCCTCTCATGGTCCACGACGGTCTCCGTGCCGGTCCTGTCCGTGATTACCTCCCTCTCGTTCAAGCCAACAACAACTTCAAGCTCCAGCTCAACACCAAGGTCCTCCGTGTCATTCGGGAGGGCAAGGCCGTCACCGGTATTGAGGTCCAGTCTGGTCCTTCTACCCGCCAGATCATCAACCTCAAGACCAACGGTGCTGTCGTCCTTGCTGCCGGTGCCCTTGCCACTCCCCGTCTTCTTGTCAACTCTGGTATTGGTCCTGCTGAGCAGATCGAGGCTGTTGCTAGCGGAAGCCAACGTATCAAGATGCCTGCTAAGGACCAGTGGCTCGACCTCCCCGTCGGAAAGGGTCTCAAGGATCACCCCATCTTCACTGTCAAGATGAAGACCAAGCAGCCCATGGCCGCACTCAACGCGACTGACTTCACCGAGCCTAGCCAGACCAACATTGATCTTTTCGCACAGGGTGACGGTCTTCTTGCTCAGTCTGGCCAGCGCTTCATCTTCTGGGACACTGTCAAGGGTTCCGACGGCATTGAGCGATACATTCAGGGCACTTGCGCTGCTGCTGGTGACAATGCCGTCAAGGTCAAGGTCTACCTTACCCACGGTGCTACCTCCAGCGGTGCCCTCACCGTCACCAGCTCCGGTGCTACTAAGCTGGTTGGCGAGCCTTACCTCAAGACTGCTGGCGACAAGGAGGCTGTCAAGAGCTTCATGAACAAGCTCATCAGCTTTGCCTCCAAGCCCAACAGCACCCTCAGCATTGCCAGCAATGCTACTGCCGAGAGCCTCATGGCTGAGTACGTCAGCGGCTCTCACTTTGTCGGTTCTGCCGTCATGGGCACTGAGAACGACGGTTCTAGCGTTGTCGACACCGATACCAAGGTCTGGGGCACTGAGAACCTGTTCGTCGTCGACGGTTCTATCCACCCGGATCTTCCTACTGGTAACACCCAAGCCATCATCATGGTTGCTGCTGAGCACGCTGCTGCCAAGATCCTCGGTGGTGGAAACGGTGTCGCCAGTCCTGTTGTTCCCAGCAACGGCACTGTCCCTGTCCCTACTACTCCCATCAGCACTCCTATCGCTACCAAGAGACCTTCCAAGTGTAAGAGCAAGAGGTCTCTGCGGCAGCGCCGCCACCACCATCGCCTGTAGACAGATGGCATTGCCTAAAGGGAGGAAATTCTATGAAGGCGGTATTAGTCAAGATCTCATTATTATGTACAAATTTTAAACCATTGTCTCAGGACAGCTTCTCAGATAGACCATCTAGATGACTCAATTGAGTCTGTTTCATATAAACATGATCAATTAAACAACTCCCTCCGACATCCCGCATAATAAGTGAATACCTGGCAATTAATTGCCCTCGGAGAAAGTATTTACATCGTGATAAGTGGCGGCGGAAATTTGTTGGTCATCCAACAAAGTTAATGAACTGTCGTTGGGTGTGAGGGGGACATTCTTCAGTGAGCTTATAGCGGAGGCTGCCCTATAACTGCCGCTGGCTACCGAAGGTTTGGCGCATTCGGCTCGGCTCGGGCGACCGTTACAAACTTTACTTGTGTTACAGCATCGCAAGCCGACTTCGCCCTCCCATCGAACCAGCAAAAAGAATATCATTTGCTGCAAAGGGCAAAATAAACTGATGAGACTGGGACTCGAACCCAGGAGGATTGCTCCACCAGGAAATTGGTGTTAAGGTTAACCTTAACCTGGCGCCATAACCAACTCGGCCATCTCACCAAGGGTTTTTAGTTGGACACTGTGGCCGCATTTGCAAACAAGACCCTTAGCAGATCCTCTCCGAGCGATCAATCCAGATTTCTTCTATAGACGCTTTCACATATAGAGCAAACGAAGCATTTAACATGTCGTATATATATCCAAACCTCTTATTGACATGCCAGAGAATGTCAGCGAAACGTAGAGTGATGTGAATAGCGGCGAATGGAGAGAATGTCTAAACGGACCACCAGGACCGCCATTTCAATGTCGGGAGGCTTTAAATTGGCAGTGATATTATTAAAAGTTGGCTTATAACTTGAGATGTCCCTATGTGCTCAAATCTCTGAACCTTGGCTCTCTGGTGGTCAAACAGCGCCCTTGTGTCTACAGTCAATGCTCCTCCTCGTGAACCAGGACGCAAGCCCTGCATTGCATGTGACCGAATTGCTAACAATTAGATAACATATTCGACACCAAATCCCTGTGTCAACCGCATTCAAATGCCTCCGAACGCGAACGAGTCTCACGCTGTGCTATTCACTTTAGAACATGAGCTCAAATGGGCGATGTACCGATGCAGTAACCATACAGCGGACGGGCGCAATTCGCTTCAAATGATGTTAAGGATTGTGTTGAAAGATCAATAAGTGAGTTCGTCGACGAACATCTTGCGAGACGGGCTTGATCTGCCCAGGTTCCGGCGCGATGAAGACGGGCTTCATGCAGGTACACCAGCAATACGCCAGGATGCATTACTTGGGTCCGTCTTACGCTTAGAACACACACCCATTATACCCTGTGAGTAAAACCTAGGACGAAATATGAAGGAGTAGGATCTCATTTATGTCGCCCTTGCTACTCTAGCCAATCTAGCCCATCATACAGACTTCCCTCAATCACGCTACCGCCATCCGCACTCGTCTGTGGGACTATACTGTGACTAAATATAGAATCTAGTCAAGATAAATCCCATTATACTGCATATGAATGCATGTAACCCCATCGAAAGGTCAGAGAGTGATCGGTGGGGGGATCGTACCAGCTTTGTGACGATCATACAAGCTTCCTTGACAGGGCTGCAGCAAATCCAGCGAGCCAAGGGATGCCGACCGACTGTGATCTACATGTTGCATTAGCTCTGATCGATCGAAACTGGTGTAGTTTGTTCATCTTTCGGCTTGTGAGGCACTTCTCTGGTCAACGCACAACGACACGCCAATCGAGCTGAGGGAGAACTCGGACGCAGGTCTGCGGCAAAACTAAGCTTCGTATTGGTAACTTTGCATAGCTTAAAGGGGAATATTTAATCCTTGTTCGAGACATTGAAGTAGTCTGGTCATTTATGAAGGGTAGCAAAGCAAGCATGAATGACATCCTGTCCAGATGCGCGGTCCCGCTCACTCCGGACTCAACCCCGGCGAAACGTCGTTGTGACTTAGCTATTCTCCTACATCGATAGTATTTTATAATTTGAACACTGGAGAAATGTTTAATGGGATACTGCTCGTCGATGACTCGTTCAATCCGGTGTCGATGTTTAGGCTTTACTACAACACCATGGCCATGGCGGACCTCACTAGACACTGCTCATCATGCGAAATGCAGTATCGTGTCTGACTTTGCCAGCATATGTATAGATAGATATACCTGTACTCTGGAATGTATTCTTGTTCTCTGGTATCTTTCCCAATTACCGCCAGCGAACGCACTTCTGCATATGAGCTCCCGCGCATCATTTGCTAAGCTAGACTAGCACAGGACTGACAGTACCAACCTTCAACCATTGAACACCATGCGCATGACAGGAACCAGCGGTAAGTAAAGCATCAGTCAGGTGCCGATGTTACCATGGAGTTTCATCATCGTCAAATGGTGAAATGACAGTGGGTTCTGCCGAACATAACCGCCCGAAGCCCCGATCCGATACCGCTGTCGCACTGACGCCATGAATGAAGGACCCATAAGTAAATGCGCGTTTTTTTTATCAGATCTTGAGCTCAGTCCAGTAACTGACTTGTCTTGCCTTAGTCTGCTGTCGCTGCATGTCATGCTGCGTTGTCTCACTCGCGCCCGTCCACTATTGTCACTGTCAACACCAAGAACTCTCTTTCACATTCGCAACAAGGAAATGACTACTGATCACAGTCACGGACACGCTCGTGTCCCCAATACTCTAGAGTGGCTTGCCAAGACTAAGAGGGGAGATTATCTTGTGCAAGTAGCATGGCCTTTGTGCTGGGGTGAGGATCGCGTTGCTGCCGAAAATGAAGTGGTCAATCTGGTGTGAGTAAACTTTAATTCACTTAAAACATCAGTAACTAATTACAAAATAGCTACCTTGTTGATGGCAATGCCTATTTCTTTACAGCTGTTGATGTTTCTAGACGGCTGGAATATTTGAACAGCACAAGAACTGTCGTAGTGGGCATTGGGTACCCGCCCAGTAAATATGTCTATGATTTCCGTCGCGGGCCAGATCTTACACCACCAGCCGATGAGTATGACATGCCACTCGACAGATATGGCAAGCCACGCACCGATATCTCATTCGGCGAAGCCAATGAATTCCTCGATTGGATCAAGGCCGATGTGATGCCTTATGTAGAAGACAAGCTCTTCCCCAAGGCCAATCTTCACACCGGTCGCAAGGCCCTGTTTGGTCATTCATACGGTGGCATCTTCACCCTCAACACCATGTTCACCCAGCCAGAACTCTTCCATACGTATATTGCCGCCAGTCCAGTCATTTGGTGGAACAAGGACTTTTTAATCCGCGAGCGAGAGACTGCTTTCTTGGCGCGCGACAAGCCAGTCGATCCTCCTTTTTCGCTGGCTCTCACTTGGGGTACTGGCAAGTCTGAGTTGGTGAGGGAACCTGATGAGGATGATGAAAAGTGGTACAAGAGGCAAAACTGTGCCGAAGATGATAAGATGAAACCAAGCGCAGAGGCGCTGGTGTCGCGACTGAAAGATTGTCCAAGTGTCAAGAAGATATGGACACGTGAGTTTGAGGGTGAGGATCATGGAAGTGTCGCTGTGACGGGTCTTCAGCAGGGACTCATGCAGTTCATTCTCGGCAAGATTTAATTAAAATTGAAGATAGATTTGATAGACAAAAATTTGAAAAGGTGCATGCAAGTGCGCATAGTCATACAGTTTCCTCATCAGCTGTACTTTGTTGATCAATATGACAGTGTCGGTCTACCAGATGAACACTTCAATCAAGAGCCCAGTCAAATACTACTATCGCCAGACATTCAGCAGCGACTGTGGAAGTATATTAACGGCTGAGAAGGTAAATCATGGAAAGACCGGTTTTGCGACAATGCATTTTGCATCATTAACATGACACCTGTCCTCCAGGCATCCGCTCACTTGTTGAATGCCTTCGCCACCAGTCAATCCGACGACTGTGTTACATAGTCAAGCGACATTAATTAGATCACAAGCAATCATCACAGTTTGGAACTAATAATTAAACATAAGAAGGCGCATACCATTCTGTCGGAGCCGCCAATGCCCATGCCCCCATCATTTATTACGATTGACTGTTAGGTACTAGGTATATAACATCATACAACATTACTCTTGCACCATAATTTTAATTGAGATCAATTCTCCAGAGTATCATCCAAGATGATCCCGTCGTTTAAAAGACAGTACCCTTGGTCTGCTTGATCTTCCTGAGATCGTAGTTCTTGATCAAGAACAGTGAGATAAGAGCAATAGACATAATACCGGTACCGGCAGCAAGCATGCGGGCCTGACCGTAACCGTAAGCCTTCTGGATAGCAAGACGCTCAGGGCTTCCCGGCTCATAGAGGAGCTGAGAGTCGAGAGATTCGTAGATGGCGTCGAGATCACCCTGGCCGGACTCAGGCATATACTCAGCAAGCTTATCGTAGAAGGTGTTGGTCCAGATAGTGGCTGAGATGGTGTTGCCGACAGCAGAACCGATGTTTCCAGTGACGCTGAGGGTAGCCAGAGCGGTAGCGACATACTGATGCTCGACGGCAGCGAGGATACCGACTTGCATGCAAAGAATGAAGGTAGCACCAGCAATAGAGATGAAGACCTCACACATCACGAGGTAACCGACAGACTGACCAGGGCGGCGGAAATAGATCATAAGACCTTGAGAGAACATGTACAGAGGAATACCAACGCACAGAATCCACTTGAAGCGACCAGTCTTGTGCATGGCATATCCGACAATGAAGAGGAGAACGCCAGAGACGATCTCAAAGGTGTTGCTGACATAACCAGCGGTGGAAGGAGAGAGGTTGTTGACGACCTGGAGGAACGAGGTGAAGTAGCTGTTCCAGCAGTAGTAGGCAATCATATAGATGAAGTCAAGAAGGCAGACACCGATGACGGTGCGACTGGTGAGGAGCTCGAAGCGAAGGAAGGGCTTGGGGGCGACGAAGCGCTCATAAGCACCAAAGATAGCCAGAAGGACAACTCCCAGGATGATCATCGCAATGATGTAAGGAGTGTTCCAGCCCTTGGGGGCAGTGCTGGCAATGGAGAAGGGGAGGAGGAAGATGACGAGGCCAGCGGCGAACAAGAAAGCGCCAGCAGCATCAAACTCAATAAGTCCCCACTTGATGTTCTCCAAGAGAGATCGACCACTGGACTCGCTAACAAGAAGACCCTGCTTCTTGGCCTTCCGCAGGTTGTACTTCAGGAGAATGTACATGGGGACAGCAACGACAGGGAGGACAATAGAGAAGGTACCGAAGCCCCATCGCCACTGATCACCGTTTCGGAGGAAGGCCTCAGCGGACTTGGGACCAGCGAAAGCGGTGATCATGTAGGGAGAGGAGGTGAAAGCGTATGCCAGACCTCGGTTCTTGAGTTGTGTAGAATCGGCCGTGATAACGTCAATGCTGTAGGTGAGACCGGACCAGCCAACCTGCCAGAAGACCTTTGGGGCAATTAGTAAACGTATTCTATCGTGGGATACTAGAAACAACTTACAACGGCGGCACAGTAGGTGGGGAGGTTGTGGCTGGCAGCCATCATGATCATACCGACGGTAGCAAAAGTGACCATGAGGAGGAAACCCTCAGCACGGCCCCAGATATCGAGGATCTTGGAAAGGGGAATGTAAACAGCGGCAGTCATGCAGTTGGCGACGATGCCAATGACGGGAATGAGAGAGTGAGACTCCCACTCACTGCTGGCGTAGGGAACCAGAGTGTAATTGATCTGACTCTGGAAACCATTGGTGAGGTAGATCAACCACATGCTACAAGGTCGTTAGTCGACAACTTCAATTGCGACAAGCAAAAACGTACAAGATGAAGACACCAGCAAGAGCTCTCTTGCTCCAAGCCAGCGTCGTGGCCTCAACGGCCTTGACACCATGCTGCGCGTTCTCAGTAACGGCATCACTGGCGCTGCCAGTCTCGTCAGGAAATTTGCCAGCCTCTTGATCCTTTTCGTTCATGGCAGCAGTGACGGTGACAGGTGCCTCGGCAGCTTCACCCTCATTGCCCTTGCGCCCAAGGGTGAGGTGGATCTTGTCAAGAACTCCCATGATGATCTTGTCTTTAGGAGGATAAAATTAAGCTTAAGCTTTGGGAAGACAAGGAAGAAAAAGAGGCTCAGCAGATCATGGGGAGGGAAAAGCAGGCGGTTATAAGCTTAATTGTCAGGGAAAATTTTGAGAAAGGCAATAGTTTCTGCGGCAAGGGTGTTTTGGCTAGACTGCGAAGGATATTAGACTCAATCCACTTTCCCATCAGATAAGATCAGGTCTCTCGGGTGGCCAAACCCACCGAGATCGGCTCGTTTAGGGAATTGAGAATTAGGAGGAGCCAACAGAGACGACAGACAAACTAGAGATTGTCGGAACGCGAGGGATCCAGCGGCTGCAGCCACTTTGTCGTTAGCCCAGGCCTGGAACGCACGAGTTACTGGGTTTGTAAGTGGGGGGCTATTCGGAGGGCGTCAAGCAGAGATTTCATTATCTAATCTGATTGATCGATTAGATCGAATCAAAGTTTGTGCTTGATCGGTGGAATTGCTTCTGTTGGATTGATCCGAGTTGCATTTATCGCATTGTGGGATCTTGATTCAATCATCATGCACTTTGGAGCATCACCATATTCAGGGCAGACAAGGTTCGCTGGGAGTTACTGAGGCCTCAGTGTAACCTCCGCTTTTGCAGCGGGTCTGATTCCAACAGCATTCCCATCTCACTGCTCCGTATGATCTTCAGCTTTTGCCTCTCGCGTGGGATAGTCTTACTGAGAGCCAACCAACTGCGTGATCTTTGATGTCACAATACAAGGATTGCGATCAGGCGCTTTTGTCATGTTCAACCAACACATCGGTACACAATAAGACGTTGTCAAAACCCCTGCATCAGCTGTCGACGTTCCGTACTTGGCAAACTCAAACTCATCGGAAGCTCGCCGTAAAAAGTCCATTTTTCTCGCTACAAGTTCCTTGGCAATCATCAATAGCTTTCCTTGGGCAAATAGAGCTCCATTGCTCACCATCAGTAGCCCTACAGACCATAACCGTTTATGGCCAAGACTGCATGACGAGGCTTGATTCTGGCCTCACAACCAGCGGACCAAACGCCACAACGGGTCAAGTCCTCCAGGGGCCGGGTGCCTCAACCGCTTGAGCCGCGGGTTGTGGGAGCAGAGTCACTCCACTGTAGTCGTGAGACTGGACCCCTGGAGCTAGGAAATGGGCTTCTTGCTCGACCAACTGTTTGCGCTTTGATGGAAAGAAAGTTTGGGCGAGGCACGCGATCTCGTTGCTGCAAGCCCTGACGCAGTTTATCTGCCGCTTAAACAAGCTTAAATGGCGGCTGCAAGCGGCGCAATTTCGTCCAGTTTTCGGAGCTCATTTGCGTTAAAAAAATTTTTTTTAAAAAAAAAAACACGGGAGCCGTAGTGAAGAAAAGGGACCCCCCACGCTAGCTCCGTGTCACGAGAGGCTATTTCATGACATTTCCGGTACTGAATAACAGCCGACCAGTGTTTCGAAGCTCATTCACGCTATAGCACCCGTTTGACTTAATTACCGTGGAAGGAAAATGTTATACCAGACTTTGCGGATAGTAGAAGCGGCAAATTGCAACATGACTTGCTATAGAGCGTTGATCTGCAATCGCAACCTCTGCATGCAATTGAAGTTGATCAACAGGATCGGCAATGTCGTTGCGCCTTGGCAAACGTGTCAAAGGATTCTTGATCGGTAAGATCGGATCATCGCCTGGCCATTTCCTTGGCAGAATTATTCCCGTTCAAGTGTGAATTACTGCTACACTCGTGCTCAAACTGATATCACTGTCTGTCGCCAAGAGGTTGCGAGAATGAACCAACAATGCTCATAGTAATTGACCGACAATAAACGAGTCGCTAAAATTATTTTTACTCTGCTAATACCATCAAGATTCCACACTACCACCTTTTGATGTCATTTGTGCATTTATTTACAGCTTGGGCTCAAAGCCAAAGGTCGTACCGGCAACACGAGGCTTGCCTTGGTTGAAGGGACAGATCTGGAAGAAGCGCTCACGAGAGATCTTGACGAGGTTAGACCGCTTGTGAGGCAGATCCATCCACTTGTCTTGGTGAAGACCAAAGATCATCTCATACTTGAGCACATTCTCGCTGGAGAGACGAGGTTCGCCGACGACGTTCTCAGTGCGATGGTCATCGAGGAACTCATAGTGCATCACACTGGGCCACCATGCCATAACGCGATACTGTCCACGGAACGTGTCGTTGCCAACGAGGGAGTGTCGGCCACGGTCAAAGTCAAGACAGGCGTAGTGTTGACCCATCTTGTCCTCCTTGGCCCAGTACAGCTCAAAGTAGGCGAAGGGTGTATCATTGAAGAAGCCCAACACGGCGAATTGATGAGGGTCGTCGTGGATGTTCTTGAGATATGTGCGATGCTCATCAAGAGTTCCTGTCTCCATCCAGCCAGCAGCGACACGAGGGTCGTTCTGCCACTTGTTGAACAGACCCAAGTGCTCGGGGTTCTCGTAGTCGAGAGCCACGAGGTTGAAGTGCTCATCCAGAGAGGGGATGTACCGGCTGTAGATGTAACTGCCGGGAGCAGGCTTGGGAGTTCGACGCGGGTGACGCAAGAGGGTGGACTCAGAGGTGGGCGTCATCACGTACTCAAGATGAGGCACCACATTGACAGAGTTCCAGGTAGGAAGCCAGATGGGCTGTTGGCCCAACGGAGAGGCACATCCCTGCCAGAAAGTGCTGCGAAAAACGAGAACCTCAACACCTGTGCTAGGCGCAGGTGCAACGCCCTTGGGAGGAGGAGGCATGTTGATGGCCACCATGGAGAGGACAAGCTCCTTGGCCAAATCCTCGGCACCAACACCCTCAAGGCGAAGACGGAATTGCTCTACATCAAAGGTATATGTGAAGAAAGTGTAAAAGAACATCCACGTCTGCGCAAGCGTAGGTGTCTGCTTCTCCCAGCTCAAGGCCCAAACAGGACTCCTTCTCGCACGAGCATACTCGCGATTATCAGAATCAGGAATCTTATCAGATTCCACAGCGGGAATCTTGGAGAAGACTAGATCATCTGAGTGCAGAGCCTTAGGGAACGGCTCGCCCTCTGTGACGGAGTCATCCTTGCGCAGACGATACGACTGCTTATCCTCAGCAGTGCGCTCGAGATAGTAGGTGGTCAGATAAGGCAGAGGCAGCCTGATCTTGATTGGCGACTTTTGCTGGAATGGTTCTGAGGACATGATTGTTGGCTTTTGGGTTGTTGGCTTGTGACTGCTAAAACTTGTCTTTTCTCTCCAGATTTTATTTATACCCCGAACTCGCTGTTGAAGGGTCTTGGCCCAATCAGATTAGATAAGATGTATTTCATCTTTGCTTTGAGACGGCGAATATTCCGATGCGTACCGTGAAGTGGACAAGCCGAGGGAAGCAGGGGGAGTCTGTGATGTAAAGCTTGGAAGCTTGTCCCCTGTATGAAGACATCGTGCTGTATCCAGTCTGTGCCGATTATCCGTTGTCCCAGCGAGATCATGTCACTAGACAGACGCTAATTGGGACCAAGTGGACAGGATGTGTGGCTAATATGAGGCACGGAGATTTAGAAGGGAAGATGTGGTGGGGTTTTGAGATTTTTGTCCACAGATCCACTGAGAAATTTCGTCTGGTCTTTGGTGATGAAGCATGAGGAATGAATGGGTGTTGGAAACGTCCACGAGCTCTACCCTAGAGATTGATCTATTTCATGAACTATTGTCTATTCAAGGTCTATTAATTCCTGATTCTGGTAATCACATTCAGACAATCCACCTTGCCTCACCTTCAACGTCACAAAAGTCACGATGGTGGAGTCTGCCCGAGAGCTTGGCCTGGTCTTGGTGGTTACGGGATGACATTCACGCCACCGACTTTCGCTCGCCCAACCACCAAGAAAAGAGGCTTGCCACATGCTAATCAATCATAATAACCATCAATCAGATTAGATTAGATTGATATGTTTTTACGAATCACAAATACCCGGCGACAGATGGCTTGCAGCCAAAGCATCGCCGTGGGGCTTAGGGTAGATATCCAACGATGCAAATTCTAAAGACAAGCTGTCTGGATCGAACCGACGCCACGACTGTTTAGCTATGGAGAACAAGTCCGATGGAAATGGTTGCTGCTTAAGCAGAAGCGACAGATCAGTCGGTGACTGAGAAAGTTAGACCAGCTGCACACTACTCTAGGGTATTACCTGGCAACCAGGCGCTCGATTGAAACGACAGCAATTGTATTGCAAACGAGTACGTATCCATCCATCCTCGGTCGCCTGTGAGTCCAGCACAACCAACACAAAGGAAGGACGGGCTCAACACACCGTCTTCCAAACTCGTACACGGGATGAGCAAAAGCAGAAGTTACTCTCATTTCGATCGTCGCAAACAATCATGGAGGAGGTAACCTGCTTGCATCACTGGATTGCGCGTACTGCGACATTCATTCGGTTGAGCGCTGCCGTGTACCGTCTCCCCGCAAACGCGCGCTCAGCATCTCGAGAGCAATTGGACCGCCGAGCAAGTTTGTGCGACACAGAAAAAAATTGCAAATGCTGAATCAAGAGCGACTAAACCGATGATTGCAGCAACAGGGCACTATACAGCTGCAGACGCCCTTTCTTAGCCGTCAGCATTGCTAGCGCATCACGCGGTCGCAGAATTTCTTTTTCCTTTTCAGCTGGTGGCTGAAAGTTCACTGCAAGCCTTGAAAGATATATCGCTCATCGTCAATACCCGATCACGGGGCTGAATATTCGTGGGTGAAGTCGATGCTGTTCTTGTCGACACGGGAAAGGTGCGGTCTCGGTTCGGAGCCTAATAAACAGAGGCTTGCTCAACTACCAGTAGCACGGGGAAATGCTTGTTGTTAGCCAAGAAAGCCACAATTTGGCGTGGATGGTGGATGGAAAACGAAAAGTACAAACCGTCGCCAAGGCAGCAAATTTGACAAACTCGTTGTTTTTTTCTCTTGTATTTTTGCGAGTCTTTGAAGACGTTGCGTTGGACTGGGCAGAATGAAGCTTGTTGAACTTCTTTGCCCAGCTTTCTTCACGTCAGAGCTGGCAGCGATCGTCCCCCAAGCTCTCTCTCTGGAACTGTCATAGGTCCCATGAAAATTCTGCTTAGCCATCCGATCTCGGTGCAACGTTAGCATCATGCACGATCATGAGAAAAGAAACCCCTAGAATGCAGCATGTGATGCGTCTTGGACCTGGATTATCAGATGTGATTGATTAGATTTCCAAACGGTTCATTCCGTAGCTCGACGCCAAAAATGACCGGGCGCCAGGCACTGGAGGGGCGTGGGCGTGCCTCGGAGATCGAGCAACAGGGATCTTTTCAACTGAACCCTTCTGGAACTCTAACGCCGGCCTGGGTCACATTGCACCATTTTTTATCTGATCGGAACAGATTCATCAAAAGGCGCTGACCATTGGGCTTCCTCGGCTTCATCAGATAAACCCTGCCAAGAGAGACACGCCTGATTTATCACCAAGTGCAGCACATAAACCCACGCTCACTGAACCCCCCCATCCTTCAGAACATCAACCACCATGGCGCAACACACGTTCAATCGTCAACCACCACCACAAAGCTATGGCCTCGTCTCATTCCCAGCAGAACACGTTATGCTCGTGGTCTTCAACCGACCAAAAGCCCTCAATGCAATGACGAGCGATGCAGAATATGAGCTGGAAGCTCTCTGGGAGTGGTATGACAGCGAGCCCTCACTGCGCTGCGCCATAATCACAGGCGCTGGACGTGCATTCTGCGCTGGCATGGACCTCAGGGAATGGAACCAGATCAATCAGCGCAAAAGAGACGGAATTCCCGAAAAGAGACCCATGGACCCTCCCACGACGGGATTTGGCGGCCTTTCGCGTAGGAGCGGAAAGAAACCCATCATCGCCGCTGTTAACGGTCTCGCCATGGGAGGCGGTTTCGAGATCATCGCCAATCTCGACCTCATTGTCGCTGCAAAGAGCGCTACTTTTGCTCTCCCAGAGGCTAAAATTGGTGTTGTAGCTAATGCAGGCTCTCTGCCCAGACTAGCCAGGACAATTGGACGCCCTCGCGCCACTGAGATGGCTCTAACAGGGCGGAGCATCAGTGCCACAGAAGCGCGCGAGTTTGGCATTCTCAACGCCATCACTGAAGATGCCCCAGCGGACAGCGACGTGCTGGAGCGACCGGTGGTGAAAAAGGCGCTCGAGTACGCTGCGCTCATTATCAAGAATAGCCCCGATAGTGTTATTGTGTCTCGCGCGGGTATCCTTGCGGGCTGGGAGCATGGGAGTGCTGAGAATGCAGTCCGGGTGCACCGTCAGACGTGGGACAAGATCATGGCTGATGGACATAATTTCCACGAAGGCGTGCAGGCCTTTGTGGAGAAGAGGGCTCCGAGATGGGTGGATAGTAAGCTATGATGATGCATTGCAGTGCAGTGCATCTTGAGGCATTTTCCCTCTTGGCCTCTGTCGGTATTCATGTTTACCTTAGTATATCACCGTCGGCGACAGATATAATTTATTTCAGAGCTAGCCACGGCGGTTTCAGACACTGACTACAGTAAAATGTTCAGTGGCTTGTGGTTGGTGTGACGCCATGGCAAGCTTGTGTGGATTCCATCGATCCTTGTCAATCGGATCAGATAATGAACTTATCAATCACCCCACCACACAACAAGAAGAAAAATGTCGCCTCGGCTTCATGGGGGTCGTCACTTCATCCACTGCGTCCCCGCCAGCATGTCGATTATTACTACTCTCCGTATAGGAACGGGACCAAGAGAAACCCTGTTTTCTCTTGGGCTGCAACGCTGTTACATGGCGTGGTGGAGAGGCTGCAACTCGACCACTTGACTGATCCTGGGCAGTCAGTCTCTTTCACTTTCGTCGAACCATTTGCTACATGGTATCCTACGCGGGTGAATCTTTTCCCATCGCTCTGGCTACCACATTGCGTTCTGTTGCATGAGTTTATGCAATTGTGCGATCTCACCTAGATTAATGAAGCAGCCTTATTCGCAAACGCCTTGGCAGAGCAACCTCACCGAAGCCACCCATCTCCTGCTACCTTCTTCTTGCTTCTGTGACCGCACTAGCTCCGTAATTTTTACACGGGAAGCTAGGATGTAGCCAAGGGGTCCATAAAGCGTGGGGATTTCTTCCTCTCATCGATTCACGTACGGATTAGCGTGCCGAGATCAGCAATGGACGACCGATGAGCAGACGACTCCCCAAGACGGACACCCTCCGAAGTCGCCCATGATGGGAAGCTCGGGACCCTGAGTGAGTGAAGCTTCAAAGGTCCCGTCTCTGCCCCCCACACGCTGTATACGATATGCTCAAGAGGGATGAAAAGCTCTGTTAATACGTAATGGTGTTCCTGCATGTCGGGTTGCAATTCTGCAATAAATTAGTGGAGGCGTTCATGTAGAGTTTCTGCGACGACTCGTCGTGCAAACTGCATCTGTATTCCCATCGTTTCTAGTGGGATCTTCTCTAGCCCACCAGATACAACATTAAACAGATACACAAAAAAGCCATCATGGGAGACGTTCAGTCGTCGGCGCAGCCGCGGACGAAGGGTGTGCGGTATGACGTACCCGTTCTTCGCAGACAACAAGACCAAGATAGCTATGAGCTTGAGACACTACTATTAGCATGGACACTCCTACTGTATCGTCATAGCCACGGGAATCATGTTGAGTTCTCGTGGGGTTTGAGCGAAATTGGATCGTCGACGTGTCGCACGTTTACCCTCAACACATCCAAGCTGCAATGGGATGGCAGCGACTCTGTCGCATCGGAGCTGAAGGTGTTCCGGAGTTACCTACAGCAAGAATTACAATCAGGGCAGCCTTTTGAGACGAAAGGATACAAGCTCTTCTTCAATGATGAGGCTGCGACAGGCGAAGTGGTCACCAATGTGACCGAAGGCGGCGAGCTGTCAGTAAACTGGGTAAGCGCATGAGACTCACCTGTCCTTAACGTCAACTAACAGATGTGCGACACAGGGAAACGTCCAAATTGAAGCGATATTAGAAGACGACGTTCTATGGCTCCGACCGACATGGCGCGAGCCCTTGGGCGCAGAGTTCCTCGCCAACCACTTCGCCCAAGCCCTTGTCGAAGTTCTCAACACTACTCTCGCCGATTCGACCGCAACACTGAGCTCTGTTCTACCACTAGGCGAGCTCGACAAGTCTGTAATATGGAACTGGAACAAAGACCTTCCCCCGCCAGTGCCCATGTGCATTCACACTTTGATCGCTGAGCAAGTGAGATGGCGCCCAGATGCGCCAGCCATTTGTTCATGGGATGGTGACTTTACATACGCGGATGTGGATAGACTGTCTACGCTACTTGCGCAACATCTCATTGATCTTGGAGTCAAAGTTGGCGATATTGTACCGCTGTGCTTTGAGAAGTCAAGATGGACGACTGTCGCCGTCATGGGCATCATTAAAGCTGGCGCTGCGTTCTCGCTCATGGATCCTAGTCAACCTATGCAGCGACGACAAGTTATGGCGCAACAAGTCAATGCGACACACATTCTCACTTCCAGAGACCAAGCGAAATACGGTCCCGAAATCGCGCCCGAGGCAAAGCATGTCATAGTTGATACAGAGACTCTCGACTCTGTGGCCAAGACGATCCAAGATCCCCTCAGAAAGCTCCCCGATGTCCCGCCCGATTCCCTTCTATACATCATCTTTACTTCTGGAAGTACTGGTACGCCAAAGGGAGTTATGCTCTCTCACGAAACATATACTGCTAGTGCTCTTGCACGAAGCACGGGAATTGGATACTCGAGTACCTCGCGATCGCTCGATTTTACATCATACGCTTTCGATGTCAGTGTCGATAGTATTCTTTGCACGCTTATTCGCGGTGGATGTCTTTGTATTCCCACTGATAATGACCGTGTGAATGATTTGAGCGGTGCGATTCGTCGTCTGAAGGTTAACATGGTTAATATTACACCTTCGGTTGCGCGTATCCTGGATCCCGATATCATTCCCTCACTCAACAGTCTGGGTATTGGTGGAGAGTCCTGTTCGGCTGGAGACATTGCGATCTGGGGTAAACATACTCGTATTGTCGTTGGTTATGGTCCTGCTGAGTGTACCATTGGATGCACTGTCAATCCCAGCGCAGCGGGTAAGCCATACGTCAGCATCGGTCCTGGTACAGGCGCTTGTATCTGGCTCGTCGATCCCGAGGACCACAATAAGCTTGTTCCAGTAGGTGCTGTTGGTGAATTGCTGGTTGAAGGACCAATTGTTGGCCAAGGATATCTGGGTGATCCCGAAAAGACAAACGCAGCCTTCATCCACGACCCAGAGTTCCTCCTCGCTGGCGCCGGTGGCATTCCAGGTCGCCGTGGGCGTCTTTACAAGACAGGAGATTTGGTCCGATATGATCCCGACGGCGAGAGAGGCTTCGTCTTCGTTGGTCGCAAGGATACTCAGATCAAGCTTCGTGGCCAGCGTGTAGAATTGGGTGAGATTGAGCACCACATCAAGAACCTTCTCCCATCGGGCGCTGAAGTTGTCGCTGAGATTATCGCGCCGCGAAACCAGAACAAGGAGTCTATGCTGGTAGCTTTCATTGCTGATCGCGATGCAAAGGATGATGGCGATGCTCGTCAGATTGACTACCCACCTCGTCTGCGCGACGCGCTCGAGACGCTGAATGAAAGACTGTCCAAAGTCGTTCCAGTATACATGGTTCCCGCGACGTACATCACTCTGTCTAAGATCCCGTATCTGGTATCTGGAAAGACTGATCGCAAGTCTCTCCGTGCCCTCGGTGCTGAGATCTCTGCGAACCTACAGGCCTCTGCTGCTGCAAACGAGTCCTCCGATATCCGCGAGCCAGAATCTGAGGCCGAACTCTTCCTGCGCGACTCATGGTGTCGCCTGCTTGGACTCGAGACAAAGCAAGTCAGCACTACACATAATTTCTTTACATCAGGTGGAGACTCTGTCCTTGCGATGAAGCTTGTACCTATCATCCGGGACTGGGGATACACTCTCTCCGTTGCTGACATCTTCAATTACCCTATTCTCGCCGACATGGCAAAGTCAATGCAGAAGGGCGACAAGAGCAAGGGCGTTGATATGCAGATTCCCGAGTTCTCTCTGCTAAAGGATAACATGGATCGTGATGCTCTGCGCGCCGAAGCTGCTGAGCAATCAGGATGCGATATCAGTGCGATTGGGGATATTTACCCTTGTGCGCCTATGCAGGAGATCCATATGGCTTTCTACACGCGATCAAAGGAGAATTACGTCGCGCAACGAATTGCTGACATTCCCGCCTCAAGCTCTGTAGACAAGCTCAAGTCAGCTTGGGACGTTGTGTACAAGGAGAGCCCTATCCTTCGCACTCGTATTGTTGAGTTCAAGCAGCATGGCTTCATGCAGGTTGTTGTCGATGAACCTCTTCAGTGGAAGGAGGTTGACTCAACTTTGGAGGAATTCCTCGAGGAAGATAAGAAAAAGCCCATGTCGCCTGGTGCGCCACTCTCTCGCTTCGCCCTCATCACAGACAAGACTCTCGACAAGCGATACTTTGTCTGGACAGCCCACCACGCTATTTACGACGGATGGTCCACAGATCTCATTGTTGAGCATGCTCGGGCTGCTTACAAGGGTGAAGAAGTCTCCCGACCTGCTCAATTCAAGCACTTCGTTCGCTACCTTGCTAAAGACTCACGGGAGGCGTCCAAGGATTACTGGAAGACTCAACTCGCGGGTGCTACAGGTCCTCAATTCCCAACTCTGCCCTCGCGCTCGTACATCCCAGACCCTAACTCTCTGACTGAGCGCTTCATCAAGCTGGACAAAACTACCAAGTCCGACATCACCATTGCCACTGTCATTCGCGCAGCATGGGCTCTGCTGGCGTCGCAATACTCCATGAGCGACGATGTCGTATTTGGGGAGACTTTCATGGGTCGTACTATTCCTCTACCTGGCGCTGAGCTTATTGAGGGTCCTATTCTGGCTACTGTACCAGTTCGTATCCGTCTTGACCGCACTGCTACAGTGCAGGAGTTCCTCCGAGCTGTCCAAGAACAGAGTGTCGCTCGTTCTGCGCACGAACATCTTGGCATCCAGCACATCCGCCGTCTCAGTGAAGATGCCCAGATTGCTTGTGAAGTCACCATGGGTCTCGTCGTCCAGCCTCAAGACCCCGAGCCTTCTGAGACAGAGACCGACGAACTGCCTTCTTTCCGTGGTGGAGATGCCGCGCTTGAAGCCCTTCACTTCAATTCATATCCTCTCATGTTGGCTGTCTCACTTCAAAAGACTGGCTTCCGTCTCTTGGCAAGTTTTGACTCGGAACTTCTCAGCCATGTCCAAGTACAACGCGTGCTGTCGCAATTTGAGGTTGCTATCAACCAACTTCGTGGTGACATGTCGCGTTCATTGGGTGATATCACATGCTTGGGTGAAGAGGAGCTTGGTGAGATCTGGGAGGCAAACAAGCAGGCACCTGTGTCTCCAAAGGACATCTCGCGGTTCCTGTCTATCGGAGACAAGTATCCTACGGTCCAGTATGTTCCTTGGATCGTTCAGCCTGGCAATGAGAAGCACCTCATGCCGCTTGGAAGTACCGGAGAGCTTCTGCTTGAGAGCGCTTTTATGGGCGATGATGCCGATGTTGTGGATGCTCCCGAGTGGCTGAAGGAGGGCGCGCTTGGCTATCCTGGTCGACAGAGCAAGCTCTTCCGCACTGGTGATCTGGTCAAGTATGCTGATGATCTGAGCTTGGTGTTTGTCGGCCGAAAAGATGACATGGCCAGCATTGATGGTCGCGTCGTCGATCTCAACGCTACGAACCTTGAGCTCAAGCGCCTACTTCCTGGCACCACCGAAGCCGTAAGCCGACTTGTCGTTCTCAAGGGCTCAAGCAACCAGACTCCAGTGGTCGTCGCGTTCATCAAAGACACGCCTTCCAAGGATGCTCAATTATTGAAGCTTGAAGTCGATGCTAGAGATGCCTCGTTGCCTTTGCCAGATGCTATCTCTGTCGAGCTTGCCACTGCCATCATTGGTCTCAACAAGGCCATGGTCGAGACTCTTCCACCTTATGCCATTCCCTCAATTTGCATTCCTCTCTCCAAGACCACAAACATCAACTCGCTTGAAAGTGTCGCCTCGGAGGTCACAGTGCCACTGGTTGTGGAACTTCGCAAGTCCTTCGCATCTCTCAAGAAGACAATTGCCGACATGACAATCTTGACCACCAAAGAACGCGTCCTTCGCGCTTCATGGTCTAAGTTCCTTGGTATCGAGGAAGAAAAGCTATTGCTTGATGATAACTACTTCCGTCTGGGTGGCGACTCAATCGTGGCTATGCGTATGGTCTCTGCTCTGCGACAAGATGGCTACCGTTTATCTGTCGCAAGCATTTTCCAGAACATGCAGCTCCGTGGCATGGCTAACTCATTGGTTGAAATCTCACCCAAGATCAACGAGAGCACGAAGAAGTACACGCCCTTCTCACTATTGAGTACCAAGGATGTTGAGGGCTTCCTCGCTCAAGCGATCCAGCCTCAATTGGCAGACGCGACCTGGAAGATCCAGGATGTTCTCCCTGCCACAGGACCTCAACAGGGCGACGTGAAGCAAACCGTCTCTACTTCACGAAGCTCAGTTCAATACAACATGCTCTACTTGGACCAATCAATTGACACCGCCCGTCTTGTCGATAGCTTCCATCATCTCGTGTCGCAACACGCCATCCTCCGAACCGTGTTTGTCCAACACGAAGCCCAGACTCTCCAGGTTGTACTCGACGACTTGAAGGTACCTGTTACGGAACAGAACGTTACGGGCTCAATTGACGAGGCTGCTAAGCAACTGGCTGAATCAGACATCAACAACAGCACTGATCTCACTCTTGGCAGTTCGTTCATTCGTCTCTTCGTCCTCCGAGGCGAGACCGAGAACGCTTTCATGATCCGCATTTCGCATGCCCAGTATGATGGTGTCTCTCTACCTGAACTCCTACGCCAGCTTGAGCTTCGCTACCAAGGCCTGGAGATCCCCTCGTCGGAGCCTTTTGAGTCCTATATCCAGCACCTTTCCAGCATCAAGCCCCAGAATGTTGAGTTCTGGCGCAAGACTCTTGAGGGATCTTCTTACACTGAGATCGCTCCAGCTGCTGAGCCTCAGAAGAAGACCGCATTCATGACCAAGGATGTTGACATCTCTGGAGCATCTCCCGACACAACCCACGCAATGCTTCTCACTGCTGGCTGGGCCAAGGTCTTGTCGCAATACCTCAATGTCTCTGATGTCACATTCGGAGGTATTGTCTCCGGTCGCGACGTCGATGTCGCTGGCATTGATACTATCATGGGTCCCTGCTATCAATACCAACCTGTCCGCGTCAAGTTCGAGCCCAATTGGACAGCCTCGCAGCTTCTGGACCATGTCCGAAGTCAATCCGCCGAGGGTAGCCAACACGCTACACTCAGTTTCCAGGAAGTGCTCAAGGAATGTACAACCTGGCCCGCAGACACTCCCTTCTATGGCTCTTTCACCAACCATCTCAACAAGGAGTTCTTCGACTCAATTCCCTTCGCTCGTACAAAGTGTCGCGTGGATTACTCTATCCCTCATCCCGAGCCTGCTACACCACCACGTGTTGTGTCGTTTGTTGAGAATGGTAGAACTCAAATTGGTATCGAGGCGGATGAGGAGCGTCGGGAATTCTGGGAGGCGAGGGTGGAGGAGCTGGCGCGTGTTATTGAAGGGTTTGTAAAGAACCCTACCGATTTGATCTAGTTTCTTTGGATATCTCTGCATGTTTATTGGTTATTTTGGATAGAACGGATGCAAGAATTGGTTACTGTTTTTATTTACTTCAATAAGCGGCCGAAACGTCTATTATCTGTCATGAACTGGTCAATATTGTAGCCTGGCATAGGCGGATCAGGTTCCCCTCTGATTTGTTTATGTAGTAGAATATAGTTCACTACGTCTATGAAGATTGTAAGAGAATATCTATGTGCTCGTCTATTACTTCTATCGCAGAATGTCCAAGGATTTCTGCCATGACCAGTCTTGACCGTCTGACCGAACGCCCTTGCATGAATATCATGAGTTCTATACCCAATTTGAAATGCTCAAAAACGAACAAAATATCCTTAAAAACTCTGAGTGAGATATAATTATTCATCTCAGCTCCTATTTGGTGCCATTACGCTCCGATGATAGCTCACCGCTTGCAATAGTTCGGCTGTCATCGTCGTTTGGCAGCCTCCTTGCAGAGAGATTGGCCTCAAGGTCATAATCCTGACCATTTGGCTCCTGGCCACGTCCTTCCGAGGTTTCCATTCGGGTTTGCTCGGTGCTAAATCGTTCGAATTTCTCATTGGAATCCTGTTGTGTTTGGCCCTCGGCCTCGGCTTCAGCCATTAAGCATCTCTTGCGGACTGACCAAGCACTTCCAGCATGGCCAACAACCCACCAAGAGAATAAGATGGGTAGAGTAACCCCAACGTTGGCACGGCACCCAGACCAGATTCCAACAAGGAGAAGCCATACATTGTGAGCTGGTAGGGCCCACGACCAGTGATAGAAGCCAGGAGTTAGCTCAAATGGAAAGACGGTCGAGCCAATATTGAGTATGATCCATGTAAGAAGAAAGAAAGCAAAGAACTGCATGGGAACTATAGTTGCCAGCACTGTGTCAATGACGAGATAGTTGATGTCCATGTAGAACCAAAGACACATCCAAGTCTCAAAGAACTGAGCAGCATCAACGCTCCAGTTCTCGCGAAACGCCCAGAAATATCCTGTTATGCCTAAAGCGGCGATGAAAGTATAAATCTTTCCCGTGATGAAGCGAAAAACGTAAACGTCTCTCTTTGAGTGCGATTGAAAGACCTTGGCAGAAGTTGTGATACCATTCATACCCAGCTGGAAAAAGAAATGCATGAGAATTCCCATGACCAGTGACACAGTGTTCAGGAGGACCCGCGTGCCCTGTTCGGTTGGCATGATGTTCCAGATGCTGGCCTGAAAGGGTCGAAGGAGGGTAGTTGCAGAGGTAGGGTTGGTTATGTTTACGGCCTTGAGGGCATCGGGAGTCGTGAGGGCGTACATGGTTGCGGCAGCGCCAATAAGGCTCTGCATGTTGCCCTGAAGGGAGGAGAAGATGGAAGGGTAGTATGCGCCGTTATAGATCGTAGTGACCGCATCTTGAGGATCGTAGACAGTGGTGTTGTCGCCCTCAATGGTCGACAAGAGGCGATCAGATGCGCCGGGATGAGTATAAATAGCGCCCCAGTAGCCATGCTTGCAGACGGCATCTCGAACCTTTTCGGGGGTATCGTAGTCGTAAGATGAACCAAACTCGACGGAAGGGAACTTCTCTGATCGGAGGGTATCATAGGCCCCTGAGATGGCTTTTCCAATATTGCTGCCGTCATAGTCGATTGCGAGGATCTTGAGGTTATGCATTCGTGTCGAAGATTTAAATAAGGAGCCAAAGAGGTAGGACACGTTGGCGAGAAAAAGAAGCTGAACCATCAAAGCCACCATAATAACGGGCATTATGTATGTCTTAATCCTGACAGACAACGGTGTCGACCGTGAAGAGATTCGATTCAATGATTGAGATGGTATTAGTGGCATGGTGAATGCTGTTGTTGTCTGTGTCTGATAGATGTTCTCGGTAGACTGTAGGACGAAATGACAATAGTAAACAAGAATTTTTTGATTGAAAAGATGGAATAAACACGACCATCTCGCTGCAAGTCACAGATATAAATATCATGTCATTCTCCTGAATTGTCGTCGGGTTTGTGCTCTATACCGCAGCCGTCGACCCAAGTTCACTCCCCGAACTTCTGTTTATTGAGTTTCTCGACTCGGAGGCGGACTCGGCCGATGCTGCAACGGGATTGGATAAGCCGTATGACTCAGCGGAAGTTTTGAATTTTCGGATCTGGTCCCCACTACCCGCCAGGTGCCCCAGGGGAGTTACTTCTCGGGCTTTTTCATAAACACAATTTCCACGCAGGTCAGAAACTAGCCTTATGTACGTATTTATAAATATAAATAAATAAATAAAATAATGAAAAATAATAAAAAAATAATAAAAAAAGATTGCTAATATTCATAATACAGTGGATTCCTTGCTTGGGATACACGCATTCGCTTCCAGCAGTTGACTAAACGACTGAATCATAAACGTACAATCAAGTCTATTCTCTAGTCACTAGCTAGATCTAATCGTGCTCGGATACCGTCCACTCCCTATCTGCTACCGCCTTCTTCTTCTTTTGAAAGTCAAGCTTCAGCCCAGATGTACCAAATAGAGCAATTCCAGCAGCTACAATGGGAATCTGCAGGGTTGCAGCCCCAGCTGCAATTGTTGCCACGCCCCCTAGCATCCCGAGAACAGCCAGTATATTCCTCTTTATAATCTTGATCTTTTCCTTACGGGAAAGCTCTTTTTCTAGCAACTTCTTCCTTTCTTCGGGGCTCATGACCTCCATTAAGTATTGGGGCTTGTTCGTCCTGTGCGACCTGTTGCGTTGTTGAGGTCTTCCTTTCTGTAAGCCTCTAATGACATCCGAAGCGCCCAAGTTACTTTTGCAATAGGTATCTGAAGTTGGCCTTGTGCCTCTTTTACCGGTCAGGGCTCGTGATTCTGATGGAGTATCCTCAGCATAAGGCCTCGACAGCTCCCCATTCTGGTGATCAGAGGTTTGAGTGTAGCATTGTCTTAGAGTTGCTAGTTCTGACCTAAGGCTTTCAACTTGTGATGAAAGCTCAGAAATTTCCTTCTGTGTTCGGCTAAGGGCGGCCCGATGGTTTTTTGTTTTGTCCGCGAAATTCGATTCTACTGTTTGACGCAAGTGCCTTTCACTCATTTCAACTGCTGTTATTTGCTGCTGTAAGTAATTTCTCTGTTTCAGACTCGAGTGATAAGCTGATGATCCACCGTTATTTGGAAGAGGTGCCTGCAGAGCTTTGAGTTCACTTTGCAAGCGGTCCCATCTGGCCGCATAGTCGTCATTGAGAACAATTCCAGCTGCAGTTTCATCGAAATCCTTGTGTTGATCAACGATCTCTTGCTGAAGTTGGAACACCGCTGGACCTTGAGCGTCGGAAACAGCCAACAGGCTTGAAAGGATAGAGAGAGTGGATGCTCTCGTGTCCATACTTCGCTGAGTTCGACTGCCGCGGTTCCTCATCCAACCCCAATAGCTTTCAGTAGCCTTGAGCTCCGTTTCCCTCTTGACTGCCAAATTGTAAAGATCGGTTCCTTCTGAGACTTCATCCCACATCGTCGTTACTAGTGTGGCAAACTTTGCCCCTTGGGGACCGCAGATACTCTGAACTAACTGGAAGCTTCGCACGGCCGATCCCGATACTCTATTATCAGTAATTCGATGAAGATATAGTACTCCACCAAGACGGAATCGGCTCTTGTAGATCTGGCTTAAGTAGAAGGCAATTTCTGTGAAAATGGCAGAATCTATACACCTAGTATCGTCGAAGCCAGGTGTGTCTACCAAGAATACGCGACGGTCACCACATACATAGGGGTATAAAGTGATTCGGCTAGTTTCTATTCTGTGTCAGTCCTACTAAGAGCTTAGTCTACAGCAATAGCTTACCAGACATCAAACCATGGCCAATTCCAGCGTCTAGGCCCGTCAATCTTTCGATGAAAGTGCTTTTACCTGCCCCTGTGAGACCCATAACCAGTACTACTACATCCCCTGGTCTAATTAGAGTTAGTAAGTAGCCAGAGACGATATGCAAAGCCTTACTTGGGTGCGAACTCATACTCCTCAGACATTGTAGACTGACTCATTCTAATATTGCTTCAGCAGCGAAAACATTCGTTACTAATAATAATACTATTTTTGAGAGTTATAATATTTGATGTGCTTACTCGAAGAAATGCAAAACACTTATCTAAAGTTTGAGTCGCATCGCAGTATGCCTACAGGATTATAGTCTGAATCGAGCCGGACATGGCCCAGTCACTGCCACATTTGGGCACTCTCATAAATGCCAGAATTTAGGCAGGAATCTGACATGCATTGCCACCGGGTTTTACTTTCGTGAGGAGGTGTCTAACCTTTCGTTGTTTCACCCAATGGCACACGCTATATAGCGATCAGGCTGAGCACCCCACCACCACGGCTCTGCATAGGGTCACGCTGAGCAGCTTAAGCCCCACTGTGGCTTTGTAGTGTCTGCTCAGCGGCGTTAATCATGTGCAAATTACAGTGATTCACAGGCTGAAAAGGATTGCTGAGTCGATAGTCTGCCTAAGGCCTGTCCACCGCCTTTCTTGAGGCTTGCTGTGGCGGCCATCATCGATGAGGCCATTTAGTCTTTGGTTCAGTTGGATGATCAAGCAAGATACAATATGACTTGACTTCTGGTGCTATCTTGAGTCCTCTAATCTTGCCCCTTACACCGACCCGACACCATGGGCGACGTTTTCTTAGGGTTCAAACCGAGGCCCAGTGACATATTCATCGCAGTCATGGGAATGACAGGGTCTGGGAAGAGCACATTCATCTCACTGTGCACTGGTAAAGATGTTCCTGTCGGCCATGAACTGCATGCCTGTATGTGCGGAATTAATTTAGCACTCACATTCTAACGCTACCAAGGTACACAACATGTCACTGCGTATCAATGTAAATGGTCAGACACCTCTGATATCTATCTTCTTGATACCCCCGGATTTGACGACACCAACCGATCAGACACAGAGGTTCTTATCGAGATTGCGGCATGCCTCACAAAGACGTATGAAGACAATATCAAATTAAGCGGAATCATCTATCTCCATAGAATCACAGATCGTCGCATGGGCGGATCAGCCAAGAAAAACCTCATGATGTTCCGGAAGCTCTGTGGTAAGAATAGTCTCAAGAATGTTATTCTTGTCACTACAATGTGGGAGGACGAGCAGCCAGAAACAGGAGCGAAACGGGAGCAAGAGCTCATGGCCACAAATGGCTTCTGGGGAGCATTGGTGGAAGAAGGTGCTCAGATCAACCGCCATAACAACACGCGTGGCTCCGCAATGTCTTTGCTGCGATCAATTGCCAAAAACAATCGAGTCACCATTTCCATTCAAAAGGAAATGGTCAGCGAGCACAAGGACTTGAACGAGACCGAAGCGGGCATTGGGCTCACCTCAGACATCCTTTTGGCTGAGCAGAGGGTCAAGAGAGAAATGACGGAGGCACTTGAAATGGAAAGACAAGCCAGAAAAGACCAGGACGAAAAGTCAGCCGAAGAACAACGCCAGTACCGTGAGGCGATGCAGCAGAAGTTTGATCATCTCAATCAAGAACGAGAAAACCTCAAGATCAGTTTAGAGGAGATGAAAGAACAACGACGTCTATATAAAGAGCTGGAAAAGAAGTACCAGGAAAGTCAAGAGCGGATGCGCCAGCAAGACAAAAGGATCGAAAGCTTAGAAGAGCAACGCAAGCTCCGAGAACAAGAGATGTTCCAGCGAACCGAAGAGGCCAACAGGGAACTACAGGATCTCCGCCTTCAACTAAACGAAAGAGGCAATAACAACCTGGCGCCCTCGAGGTTGAGGCCTAAAAACTCAAGATCCCATTATGTAAAAGGCTCCAAAGTTTTAGTCTTATACCTTGCAGGGAGGTACTTCTTTTTTGGAGGGAAAACCGGAAACCGATAGTAAGTTACGATCTTTGGAGTATGAAGAAATTTCTAATGCACGTAGTAGTCATTTATCTGGGCATCTAAGAGCGTTATATGATTCAGATTACATGCGTAGGAGTTGTGTGCTCGGTACTGGCGGATCGTGGTTCTATCACTATCATACGGGAAGTGACCTTAAATGCTGGACAAGTAAGGAAGCTCAATCACCGAAGAAAGACAGTAACTAATATCCAGAGCAGTTTGGTCGGACTCGTTGGCGATCGAATATCCTAAGCTCGTCCTGTGGCTGAAGAAAAGGCAGGCATATGGATGCCCCCGTCATATAAGCCTTGGAGACCATGGGTTCTTCTTCATTGTCATGATGAACAATATGATGTGCTGGCGTGTACCACATTCTGTCGCCAATGAGATTACCGAATATACTGGTGAGAAGAAGATAGAGTCTATCAAAAGACTCTGGCTTGGCTATAATCAAGATTACGTGGCAGAGACTGATGACGGCCATTATCTCTACAATATCAATAATTATGGGGACCTGGAAATGCTTCTGGACGATATAGACAACAAAGAGGCAACAATCAAGGTTTGGATTCCTTTCAGTCAAAACACCTATTTACTGACTTGGATTAAAGCAACTTGCTATGAACATCGAAGATCCTAATGGGTATATCCTTATTAAGGAGGGAGGTGGTACATTCTGGAATGATGGAAGTGGCGAGAACAAATTTAGCGAGGGAGGTTGGGAAAAGTTCAAGAATGAAGAGTCGGATAATTGGTAGGGATGCCTGGAGATAGATTCTAAAAACAATCATAAGCCGCAACAACCCAAGGCTCCCAACATGTGTGACAAAGACATGAATCTGGCATCAATCCAATTGCCTACACTACAGGGAAACCCTGATCCTCATATTCCCATCGTTATAACCCAACTCGGAGAGACATCGTTGCCGTTGCCGAATGAATAAGCCGAACTGACTTGTTACCTCGTTTGTATTTTGTGAAACAACAACACAACCTGCATTTGGTATTGGCAGACTCAGGGCCGGTTCAGAGAAGGCAAGGTCATATGGAATGTATCTGGACGGCCCATGATATGAAGCAGACTAGGGGAGGTCAGAAACCTTAGGACCTTGACGCTATGTGACAAAGATACTTAGGTTAACCTTAGATAATTTAGGGTAAATTTAGCATACTTTTGAATAGTTTATTTTTATCCCTCGATATAAGAACTAAAGTCTACTGGCCCCCCAAGGACAGATAAGTGGGCGTCAAATTGTTGCTACTTAGCATTAGGCAAGAAGAAAAGCGCTATAAAAGTATCTATACTCAAACAGGTGGTCTATGCTATGCTATTTACTTGCGGCAGAGGCGGCCGGTCTGCTTGATCACGTAGGCCGGATGATCGGTGATATACCAGTCCTCGCTGCCAACAGCAGTAGGGGCATAGAAGACACCATAAGGATCGATCTTCTGCTTCAGTTGGTACAGTTTGGCATAGTTAGATCCGAAGTAAGACTGGCCAAAATCGGGATCCATAACATCGCCCTCGTTACCGTAGCCACCGCCACCGGGAGTAACAGCCTTGAGGCGCTCCATGACACCATGGGTGAGTTCGTTGTTGACCTTGGCAATCTGCTCTTCACTGTCGGTGTAGTTCCAGTTAAGAGCAGTGATAGCAAACATGTTGGCATCGCGCCACGCAGGGTTGGCAGAGTTGGGAGGGGTGTTTTGCTGCTTGGCGTTGATGTTATACACAATCAAGATACCATCATCCTTGATGATGCCCTTGAGAACATCAAGGGTCTTGTTGAGAAGCTTAGGGTCATTCCAGTTCTTGCGGGGGATGAGACGAGAACCAGAGCGACCATTGTAGTTACCGATATTCTCAGCGGGGAAATGTGTTTTCCAGGCAGGGTAGAAGCGATCATGCTCAAAGAACTTTGGCTTTGGGTCAACGCCAAGTTTCTTCCACTCGTCGAGAAGGGGCTGAACAAGTTTCTTGAACTCGCCAACAGAGATGTTGGGGATCATCCAAGGGTTCATGGTCCAAAGGTAGCTGTCGTTACCAACGGGGAACATGAAGCTGTAACCGTAACTCTTGTGGTCAGAGTACTCTGGGAAGCGGCGCCAGTAGACGTCAAGAGCTTTCAAGAAAGTCTCCTTAGAGATACCAGCTTCCTTGGTGTTGACACTCCAGGTCATACCAGAAAAGGTCATCTTGGGGTAGACTCGGACAGTCATGGAGACAACGACACCCCAGGTGGCAGCACCACCACCGCGAACGGCCCAGAAGAGATCAGTGTTTTGCTTCTCATCGGCGGTGACGAAGCGACCATCAGGTGTGACGATGTCAACGCTGAGAAGCTGGTCAGCAGCAAGACCAGCGATAGGGCTGATGGGGGAGTGGCCACCGCCGGGGAGATATCCACCAGCGACACCAACATCCTATGAACGTGTCAGTATTTGAGCATGATGATAGTGAAAGTCAATACTTACACGACACTCTCCACCAACAGCGGTGTAGCCCTCACGGTCAGCAGCCTCATACAGGTCCTTGACCTGAATACCAGCACCAATCTTGAAGGCAGGGCCAGTGTAGCTGCTTGCACCACGATAGTTCTTGGTGAACTTGATATCCTTGAGGTGATGTGTCCAGATGCTCAAAGCACCAGCACCGGTGCTCTTGCCAAGGAAATCATGGCCAGTGTTGTGAACGACGAGACGAAGGTTCAGGTTGCGGGCAAAGTTGACGGCGAGTTGGATCTGAGCAACACAAGTGGCCTTGATAGAGTACAGAGGGAAGCCACCAATGGTGCACTTGGAACCAGAGGCAGCATTCTCAGGCTCGCAGGTAGCACCCTCGAAGAGAGGTGACATGACCGAAGTCGGATCATCGATGCTTGGTGATGTTAGCGTGATGCATGAGAGGGGCACGAGTGAAGATGAAACTCACTGAGTCGTTGAATTGTGCCAGTTGTCAAGTAAGAAGGCACATTTCTCCTTGTTGTAATGCTCTCCTTTGTAGCAGGCTGATCCAAGGGGAACAGTGCTGATAAGGGCACCTCCCGAGAGAAGGTCAAGAACCTTCCAAATGATTTCGTTAGGGTAGAGCTTGTCACCGGGGAAGACCTTGCACTTGGAATTGACAGCAGCAGACCTCTTTTTGGAAGCCTTGGTATCAGCAAAGTAAAAGAGGTCGACATCACTCAAGTTCAGGTCCGTGAGGTTGGCCAACACAGCATCAGTCAGCCGAGGGGTGTCATCGACAAAGGAATACTTTGACGATGCAGCCGGTGGCTCAGACCAAGCAGGGGCAACATTTTTCTCGTCGGCCGCTGCCCCACGTTTCAGATTAGCGATGATTCATCACAACAAAAGAAAACGCATTCTGCAGGCGAAGATGTTACGTACGGACCGCCTTGCCATCGACCTCGATCGTCTGACCAAGGGTGACAGGAATAAGCGCGGCAAGCAGCCACGAGATGTGAGAGCCTTGCATCTTGTAAAGTAAAGTTTTGAGGCTGCAGGGACAGAACGCCAAGGAATCAAGAGGGTTGGGGGAGGAAAAAGAGGAAAAGGGGAGAGATCGGCTTATGCCACATGGCTTTCTATGCCGTCTATATATCCCACACTAGTTCCTGTAATGATACTGCATTGAAATCCTACAAATACGCGAGTTGTTGTTGGCTAGGCGGTGTTTAGCACGTATTAGGTAGTAATCACCTTGATGATTGGGATTCATGGGTCGATAGATATCCATGCTTGACGATGGACTGCGGTGGCGACGGTGGAGTAAGAGCCGCGAAGCAATGCCGTTGAATGAGGAGAAAATCAGAACATATCGGAATCATTTAGACCCCCGATTTCCTGTCAAAATCTGTGCCGATTTTGCGGGCGTTTTTTTTTTTTTATCCCACTGGCGCTATTTGTTTTCAGCCGCCGCGGGGGCCGGCTTCTCGTCTATCCAAGGGTCAGGGGTCCCTTTTTCTGGAAATGATGGCTGATTTCAAGCTTGGCGTAGAATTACTGTTACATTATGCATAACCATCAACTAAGGAGTCTTCGGGTCGAACCCTCTTCCCGCCAGCCTAGAATAATCCATGGCACATTCTAAATGTGATTGGCGCGGGACGCCCAAGACGGACAATTTATACGGGCTGGGCATCTAAGACCGACAAAGTTCATGATCCCGGGAGGTCAAAGTGAAGCGAGAACTGTATTTTAAACAATTGTTGGTTGACAAGCTTTGTCAGAGTGTGATCGGCTTCGTATTTCTCGTGCTAAAAGATGATGGGCAATCTACATGGAGAAAAGATCATCAAATTATTATTTAGTTGAGACAAGCGAAGGATCATCGTTCGGCTGTCCGGGCCTTGCGACTGGTTGAAAAATCTTGGCAAGGGTCGGGGATCCGGGGTAGATGTGAGCATCTTGGTAGTGTATTTGGGAATGGAGCTGGAGGGGCCAGCCATCATCCCTTACAGATGCATGCTACGTTCGATTCATGCATCTGCATCTTGATGCTTTGAAATCGATGGAGAAAATCGCGCGAATGCTGATCTTGACCGTTGATGGAAATGCTAAGAGATCTAGCTTGAACTCAATCATGAATCAACCAACCGATGCTCTGGGTTAAAGATATTAGTTCGCCCTCTCAATTTAAAATGCTTGAGGTCTTCAAAAGTCTCCTCCGGAGCAAAGCTCAAGACCTTGAACGAGGAGTTAAAATATCTAGGTAAAGTAGTGTAAAAACCTCCCAAGTCTACTCTAAAATAACCTAAGCTTTTTTTTTTTTTTTTT
>PVPY01000880.1:0-42036 GCA_002982035.1 Fusarium algeriense | reverse complement strand
AGTTTTACCAGTGTCGAGTACGTAATAACCAGCAGCGCCGATTTCTTGGGTAGTTGACTTGAGATTCGACTCAGTTCGTCCAGCAAGAAGAATTTTTTTGCCCTTGGAGATCAAGTATTCTGCCAGCGCACGGCCGATACCGCCGCCTCCGCCCGTGATGACGGCACAATTGAAAGCAAGGCCGTTTTGCGACATTTTAGTGATTTCTGACTTTTTACAAGCGTGGATAATTAAATGACAAGTTTCTGGAATTTCTATCGCAATTGTCTTGGTGTAGTTGTTATATATAAAGAACCACGGAAAGTTCGGCATTCTTGTTGCACCGCGCTGGTGGAACTGGAATATGTTCGCGTCATAGGCACTAACTTCAAATTGCCAACTTGGTTATTGATCTGATATCATATCATTCGGTCCACAACAAAGTCCGAGAATCATGAAGCAATCGAAGAGATATGATGACGTAAAATCGGCAATTACAAATTTTGACCCTAACTGATGCTAATTATTTTCAAGACCGAAACCGAGGAGCAAGATAGATGGATACTCATACTTTTCCTATATCCTCGCAAAGAATCTTTGCGATTTTAAAGTCCTGTTCTATTGCTGGGCTGTAAAATGCACCAGCCTCAAGGTATCCTAGAGCGAATTTCGTCCACTTTTTATCAACGTCCGATGCGATGTCGCGGATGTAAGGGTATGGTGATACACTTAGAGCATATATGACACATATTTGACCGAATATTCTGAGGTGATTAGAATTGGTTCTAAACAGAGGAGAGAAGAAGGCTTACTGGCCGCAGACAAAGAATTTGAGAGGATTGCAACTCCTCATCGCGTCGGTGACTTGAATGACCGGGGCCCAAGCCAGCACAGCGCTGATGGTATCGCGACATTTTCGAAGGTGTCCTTCGGTGAGAGAAGACGGTCTTTCCAATGCACGGTGCCTAACTTGATGAGCATATCATTTTGCATTACTTTTCGACGGTGTACTTACAGTAAAGGTCGACCGATGTGATATCTTGCAACAAAGTACCGAGCATGCAGCCAAGCTGTCACGAGCGCATCAGAAGGAGATTCAGCTTGCGTCAAAGGTGATTTTGGGTCGAATTGTAACATCGGCGGTAATCGTTCCCGCCATTGCTCAAGTTGACGAATAAGTTCATCTTCAACAGGCTCAGGCGGATAATCTGCCGTCGGATCTACCTTGATCAGCACTTCTCCCCTACCAGTATCTTCAGAACTTACTAAAGTGAAACAAACTATTCCTCGCTCTCGTCAAGATCAACCGATGCGCAAGCTGTGATAAAAAGTGATAATGAAAGAACGGGTCATCACCGGGATACCGAAACGATCCAAACGATGCGATGTCCTGTGCTGATATGAACTTTGGTAGAGCGATGTGTCCTTCGAGTTGGAGGGAGTTACTCGGTGGAAGGTTGAGTTCTTGCGAGAGAACGGCCTCAAACATGCTCGTTATCCAGAAGAGACGGGATTGCATGTCTAGCATCCACTCGTCACGATCCCTGGATACACTGAGAAGTTAGTTGTCTGTCATCAATGCTTGGGGCGCCGTACTTGTTCCAGAAGTATGCGCTGCAAGCACTCGCTTTACTTAGCATAGCCCACCAATCAATAGGTCTCAACGCCTCAGCGTAGAATAACCTGTCACGTCAGCCTATATCCCAAACAGCATTAGCAAATCTTACCCTGATAAAAGATAGAACTGGCAAGCTTGAAGATCTTGCTCACACATCAAGAACCCAAACCGTTTCCGCGCCTCATTAAAAAAGTCAAGCCCCGGCATTTCGCCCTCCTGTGCAGCATACGGACTCGACACCGGCGTCGCCGCAAAACCAGCTTCCTGCAGCGCCTTTTGTCCCATCGATCCCAACGCCATGACAACGAGAACAATACAGCTCTCAATACATATCCCGAAATTCCCATCAATTGCAACACCGAGCGTTCGTTGAAAATACGTCTTTTGGTCCAATATCGGATTCGCTAGGTTGAACGTCGTGAAGTAAACATCAGATAATTGCTTCAATGTCGCGATACTTAATTTCGAAAGCCAGTCAGATGACATATCCACAGATGCAGCATGCGGAAGCTTTGGTCGTGAAGCTTCAAGGCGGGTTGAGTATGTAGCGCCTTGCATCTGACACATTAACTTGACAGACTCAGGAAGCGCGGATTGAATCGCCGGCCAGAAGAGGACTTGGTGAGCGCTGAAGGAAATAGCTGGATTTGGATCACTAGTAACTGAAGGTGATTCAATCGTTTCGCGACGGAGGAAGGATGGCACGCCGAGGACTTCGCTTGAGTTTGCGGGTGATCGAGGGTTGAACGGTCGAAGAGCTGTAGCGATGGAGCGAGGTTCTGCGGGATTTGAATCGCTTTTTGAGTCGTCGATTTTACCTTCGATGCGACGGAGGATATTGACGATCATGCCGAGAGAAGCTTCGTTTCTGATACGTCTTAGTGCCTATTCAACAAAGAACCATTGTACCTACCGCGTTGCTTTTCTTTGAGTGAAGCGGCATTGAATACCGAGGGATTTACAAAGGCCACATGGGAAATCTTCATCACATCTTGTCTTCTTTTGTCGACAGTATTCACAAGCCTAATATCCGTTGAGTCATGCCATCTTGAGATTTGGAGTCAACATACCTGTCTGGCGATGAAGCCTCTTTGTCTTTTTGAAGGAGGTCCTTCATCTGAGCCGTGAGCCTCTACGGCAGGACTGCTTTCGTCTCGGTCTGCCATACAGCTTTTTGGGCGTTGTTGATGAATTGCAGTGTAGTCCGGGGAGGAATGTCAAACTCCGGTTGTAGCACGTGCAGAAATTTCGGTGCTGCTTCGTTAGTTGCATACCTCGCTTAATTCTCGAGAGCGTGGAGAGACAATTTAAAATTGGGGGGATATGGGTAACGCAACAGTGTCACGACTACACAGTCTCAATTCGCGAGTAAAAGTAATTCAACAATAGCACATCTCAACCTCTTGTTAGCAATTTCGTACATTGTTATCCTTCATATTCCAACTTGGCTGGTCATCGACTTCGCTAGAAAGATTTAAGCATGACGCGAATTTCCGAGATTTTCCCATGGTACTATCAGGGTCTCTTCATGGTTCTCGAAGTACACATTCCGACAGACTGATATTCCCTTGGACATCTTAGTAACTCTTCCATAGCCAAGTGTGATCTTTATCGCCCTCTCTTTCATCCCAGCATCACCATCCAACCATTTTCGCTCCCTTGCCCCGTCCGATAGTGCAGGGCCTTTCTGGTTGCCCTCTCCTCTACACAAGCAATGCGACGCCGAATCAGCCTGGAACACACCGCAACTCCGCGGCCTCTGGTACGCATTTATCGCCGCTCTTGCCTTCAGTGGTGTCATTGAGCCGATGCTTCTGTACGTTGCTCGATATAAACTGCGAGACGTCGGTGACGCGGAGGCGGTGGTCAAGACGGTTTTACTTGCGTTTATAGCGTTCGATATTTTCCATGCGGGTGCGACGTTGGCAGTTACGGGCGTGGAGGCTATACTTCCTGGACCAAAGTTGCACATATACGCCATGGTTAATGTTTGGGTTCCGATGGCGTGGATGCTTTTGCGGCTGTTGTGGATAGTGGGTGTTGGAAGGAAGTTTGCCATGGCTGGGATAAAGCGAGAATGAGTTGAAAGTCAACTGTCAATAACACACAGGATATTATTCCAGTGCGTTAGAATAGTAGCCTTATAGATGATATTTTTGTCATTCCTAGAATCTATATCCAAGATACCCTTTACTGCTTTATGACCTCCTCGCCCGAGTTTCTGCCAGCTCCTCCTTTAATTTCTTGTTGGCAAACTCCAAGTCTTCATTAGACCTGTTAGTCTCTTTGATCTGATTTCCTGAATCTTGAATGATCAAAAGAGTAGCGATATTCAGTGTCAATCCAGACATGTATGCAAGAGGGATGCTGGCCGCTGGGCTCCAAGCATATGTCGCAGCACTCGTGAGACTAGTCAACAGCGACATTGCCAGCATCGTATAGAAAGTTTTTGGGAAACTCGTCTTGATCTCGTCTTTTTTGTTCCTGTTAAACAAGGGTTTCACAATGACATATAGTCCTGCGAGAGATGAAATGAATTGGCTGAGCGTGGAGTAAAAGTTGCTGTCTAATGCTGGCAGCGCATCTGGAGTTTCGCATAGGATGGTGGAGTAAATGGTTGGTGGCATTGCTGCTGCTAGTATCAGGACAACAGGCGATCGAGTAAGTCCGAAGAGGCTCGTCCAGTGATTCTCATCTGCGCCACGGCTCATGCTAAAACTCTGGCGTAGTATCGTCAATCGCTTCTCCTTATGCTCAGTTGAACCATTTTCTAGGTGAGCGGCAGTGGTGTTGGTGCCGTCCCTCCCGAATGACGTTCTCTGGACGATGCCACCAGAGGGAACATTGGAGCCACTGGTCCATGATGGAGCGCCGGAAGAATTGACAAATGGGGAGAGGTGTTTCGGTCGTTCTTGTTGATTATTAGCAGTTGTCGAACGAAGGAATCCCGCTGATAGAGAGCAGTCGGGATCAGATAAGTCAATCTCACCTTGTTCGACACGCAGTTCGTCAGCCCTTTCCTCACAGTATGCCAGATTCAGCTCGAACATGTCGAAGGCGAATTGAATGGATGTTAATAAGTCCACCAGAGACGTCCCAGCCATCCTATCAATTTGCGCATAGGCCTCTTTGACGCAGAGAAAGATCGGTCTCATGTGAGCGATATTACTCCTCAGGTCGCCAATTCTGTTAAGAAGCCACTCATGGTCTTTGGCATGACTCTTCCAGCGGGAAAACACCTTAGACCATTGCCAACTCCAATAAGAGTCGAATCCTGATTTTAGCTTGTCCAGTATGGAAAGATTTCGCGAATACAATGTCATTTCGGGTACATTGCCTTGTTCATCAAATGCTGATAGAGATGCCAGCAGATTTATCAGAGAGCGGCACTCGAGAATGACGAGAGGAAAAGAAATCGCGATGCATAGTTCTGTAACTTCTAGCCGTGATACCTTTATGGCTCCAAGCACTTTCAAAATGTGGATAGCATCCATGTCAACAAGAGCCGGATATTTTACCTGTAAGGCGCTCCTGGCTTCATCTTGGACTCTCTTGGCTTCATCGGTATTGCCTGCTGCCAGCAAAGGACTCGTTTCGATTTCGATGATACTGGACATATTCTCTGAAACCTGCTGGCTTTGGATGATGGTAAAGAATACAGGACGCAAATAGTGGCAATTGAATCATTTTCAAGCCCTCAAGGCTCTTGCTCTCGCCCAGTGGCTTTGCGTCCATACCTGCCCAAGGCAGATTAAGGCAACCGGAGACATACCAGCCTGCAGACGCCATCGCTACATCGCTGTCCAGTTTCTATTTAGCTGCATTTGCATGATAAGCCACTATACAACATCTGAAACAGGATTTTACTTACTGGCCAAGCACTATGGATTATGGCAAGCCCTAAAGCCACGGCGGCTAATGCACATGTAGCTTTGCTCAATCACACGTTCAAGGTCAGTCATCGATGCCGAGACATATTTGAAAGATTTCCTGGATATTTTATCACTATATCATACTGGTCTTGATGCTGTACTACACTATATTCACTCCCTCGGCATCATATTACGCCTTCGTCGCAACAACAAACAACCGAGGAAACGGCAAAAGAACCTTCCCATCCTTCTGCACAGTATACCACTTCTTCAACTTACTCAAATAACACTCAATAAACGCTTCCCTCTCAGATTCATCAAGTGGATCGATATAAGGCCGGAGACCCGTTCCCTTGACCCACTCAACAATCCCTTCATGGTTCTCCATAACGTGTTTGTAAGTAGTCTGCCAGATATCAAGATCCGAGCACAAATGCTTCAATCCGTCCCAGATCTCAGTATGTGAAGGGAATTGGTCGCGAGAGATGTTAGCGGCTTTGAGTTTCTCTGACCATGGCATGTTGGGAGTGCCTGCTGTTTCTCTCATCAAAGCGTGGCTTGGTTCTTGGAGATTGTAGGGGACTTGGAAAGCGAGACTTCCGCCGGGCGCAACGTGGTTAAACAGTTGTCTGACGATCTCAATGCGTTGTCCATTGGGTAGCCATTGGAACACGGCGTTTGAGAAGAGAACGTCAACAGGCTCTTCGGGTTTGTACGTCAAGAGATCAGCGACCTCAAACGAAACATTCGGCAGGACTTGTTTCGCTTTCTTGATCATATCAGCTGAGGAATCGAATCCAGAGATGTGAGCGTTGGGATATCGCTCGACTAACACGGCAGTTGAGTTGCCGGGTCCACAGCCAACGTCCACGACGCGCTTGGGTGAAGTGTTGGGAACGTGGGCTAGAAGATCCGTGGAGGGACGAGTGCGATCTTTGAGAAACTTGGAATATTGGTCTGCTGACCAAGTATCCTTGGATGGAGCCATGGTAGCTGAGAAGTATCGTTTGGGTTGGCAGCTGAGGGATGAGAGAAGATAACGTCGTGATAGTGAAGCGATGCGAGACATGTTTAGACCCAATTATGATAAGAAAGTAAGTCTGATGAGTATTATAAACTTCTTCTTGGCATTGGCGGCTGCAATAGTATTTATATCGTATTTAGCCAGTGTCGTGACAGCTAATATTATTCAGTCGCGTGCCATTTGGCAGACTAGGGTAGAGTTTCCTGCGAGGATGATAACTTCAGCCGAGTCGGACTCCGATAGCCAAAACCGACAGAGTGGGACTGCCTCGGTTCGGTGTCGGACTATCGGACATATCGCCCGGAGATGAGCAGAGCTCGTCAGGGAATAAAAGTTTTTATGATCATTCATATAATCGTTTTGGAACTTTTGTATTGTATTATGCTGCGTATGCATGGTTATAATAATTGTGGATGTCGCCCTGCATGAGCTGTTGAGCTGTGCCGTGATGGACCTGCATCACCTTCATCAGTTCAATAACATGACTAAAAGAAAATAGGCCTGGTCTGCACCTGTAATACTCATACCCCCATCAAAGCCATGTAGAGAACAGGTAGTTGTAATAGTCAATCCGTCAAGCGGTTCGGCCGGGACAATTATACTGTGTTTGTAAGCCCGCCAATCAAATATGGCCAACCAAGAGCCAAAAACAGGCATATTACTAGGCTTATTGGGGATGCAGCTCATCACTAACCTCCGCGGAACTTCAGAGAGTTCGAAATCGAACGAGGCGTGACTAATTACATATGTTACTGCTTTCCTATGTGTTGGCATTTGTCAGTATTTTCCCGGGAGAATTGAATCTGGTTTTCTCTCAAAGAGAGTAGCACTCAAGTTCAATGGCCTTCGGCTATCGGGAAGAAGGCAGTCATATATATAAAGAGGCGAATAGCCTTCAATATCAAGTCCATTCTTCTCGTTCTCATCTCTAATGAGTCGTTTATCACCAGATACTACTTAAATCAATCGCCAGCTTTCTATCTACTATCAGCTTTGGCTAACGCAATATACCTTGTCAGAATGCAAGAAATCAAGCCGATCAAAGTGTTGGGAGTTCACGGACCCAATGCTGGCAAGGTTATTCTCATTTGCGAAGAGCTTGCATTGCCTTATGAGATAGAAGTCATCCCCCTCACCGACGTCAAGAACCCCAAGTATGTCGCCATCAATCCCAACGGGAGACTACCATCTATCCAAGACCCAAACACAGGCCTCACTCTATGGGAGTCAGGCGCTATCATCGAGTACTTGACAGAAACCTATGACAAAGACCACAAACTGAGCTTCACGTCTGGCACAGCCGAAGCCTACCACGCTCGCCAATGGCTCTTCTATCAGACCACCGGCCAGGGACCGTATTACGGGCAGGCGATGTGGTTTATCATATACCAGCCACTGCCCGAGGCCCGTGAGCGCTACATCAAGGAGGTCAACCGTGTGACTGGCGTACTGGAGGGGCACTTGGCTAAGCAGAAGGCTGACGCGGATGGGAATTCCTGGTTCTTGGGCGGTCGAATCACGTACGTGGACATTGCCTTCTTTATGTGGCAGTATACAGCCGAGCCGCGGATTCCAAACGGCGAGTTTAATCAGGATGAATATCCGCATGTTAAGAAGTGGGTTGAGAATATGCTTGTGCGCCCGAGTGTGCAGAAGGTCTTGAAGTTGCAAGAAGCCAAATAGGCTATAGCAGACATGGTGGAAGGTGGTGGTTCTGCCTTCAACAGGCGAGCCACTATTGTGAAGTGACGTAAAGATGGGGACTGGTTTTTATTGATATTGTATACGGAATGATGTTTGCAGTTTCTGGTCAACTCTACATATTTTGTCATTTTCATATAGAGCTATGTCCTCGGCCGTGGCATCAAGTTCACACGTTTTCCTGTAGGGAGTCACTTTCATGTTTAAGTTATGGAGTAGTATAGTGAATAAAAAACAGATTTGTGTCTTGTGCTCCCTTGGGTTTTAGTACAAGGTATTATTTCTCAGATTTTCTATTAGCTACCCTATTCCTGTGTTATCGCGAACAAGGACTTGTCAACAACTTGAGCTCTGCCAGAAGTGAGCCAATCATCAACGGCTCGGGCCGCGTGGCCTAATGGCTAAGGCGCTAGATTTCGGTTTCCAGCCCCCCGAATTCTCTAGAGATTCCAGGTTCGAATCCTGGCGTGGTCGACAAATTCGCTGGATTATATCTTTTGCTGGTCAATTGGCTTGAGAGAGATGTTCTTTTTGCTGTTGTATCTAAATGCTAAGTTTAGGCTAGCTAAATTGTAGCTTCACTGGGTTGTCTGTCACAACGCGTCGAGCAATAATGATTTTACGGGTTTGGGTTATGTGAAATGTCAATTGACAAGTCTAATGTTTATCTACCAATACTCATTCGTCACCAGCCGACTCATTCATACTCATACCCAACACTATACATACAGCGACTACTCTTATCATTGGGACACCATCCATGAAAGACCAACGTATCTCCCGCATCATTACTTGTCGCACCACCAGGCGCATCAAGTCCAAAATCAGGCGCCGCAATCAATGGCTCATCCGCTCGAGTATATGGCCCCGACACTTTGTCCGCATAAGCATATTTGACATTATACAGCGGATTTCTGAAATCATGACTGCTAAAGAACAGTACGTATTTCCCATTGCCAAGTCGTACAATGTTGGGCGCTTCGACGAGGACGCCGTCTTCACTACCAATGCGGTCGAAAATCTTGACGGCTTCTCAGATGAAAGTGATGCCATCGCCTTCGATCTCTTGGAGCATTATTGGCGTACCGCCTGCTGGACCTGATACATCGCCTTCGATTTTGTAAATAAGGTAGTTCTTCCCACTGCCAGGGTCTTTAAAGCCGCTCGCATCAATAGCGCCTTTGAGATTATCCGGACCGCAGACAAGAGGTTTCTCATCATATTTATAAGGACCAGTAGCATTCTTTGAGCGAGCCACACCAATGCAATGTCTACCAGATTTAATCTCTGGACTCAGGTAGACAATATACTCTCCACTGTCAATGCGTCGAATATCAGGTGCCCAGGTGTTCTGGCCTGTGGTCCAACCTTTATCGGGAAGTGCATCTTCTTGCTGCAGAGTCCATTCTCCAAGAAGGTCTTTGGCCGTGGCGACTTGCATCTTTCTGTAATTATCTTGCGGACCGCCATTGGTTGCGACAGCTACCCATGAACCATCTTCGAGTTGGATGATGGATGGATCAGGAAAGTCGGCGTTGATGGCTGGTTTGAGAGTACCCTCATGTTTGACGGCTAACTTCAGTGCTGATTGGCGAATGGTGCCGGCTGAGACAGAGCTGAGAAGAAGGCCGACAACTGGCCACACAAGTCCCTTATTGATCATATTGAAGTTGAGAAGAAACCGTATGATGGATTTCATAAAGCCAGAAATTTTTAGGCTCATACCCGAGCCTTTATACCCGAGACCATCTCGGCACAGCCCTCGATCTGCACAGCTTACCTTGTTTCCATCGCTTCTCATACGTCAGACGACTATGCTGTCAGCTGTCGATCATATGAGATTTCTTACTCTACTTTTAAATTAAGCAAGGCACAGCTTCCTTATGGGGAATATTGCTGCGCATAGCTGCAAAGTAAGCATAGCTTACCATCGTGGTGGATATCGCTTACAAGACAAGCGAATCATAATTCGGCATAATTGTTGTTTTCAGCTGTCTCATTCATGCGAAGGCAGTCTTTCTCAAAGTCATACCGCCAATTGCTTGAGTGGATTTGATCGAACTGACACAGTATCATTGAACCAGGCATCAGCAAGTATCTATTTATATCACTGCGCCAAGGCTTAGTGATGTCAACGAGTCTGGCGAAGGATCAAACAAGTAGAACACCCCAAGCACTAATACCAATACTTCAAACCCTGGTCCCCAGTCGGGCTCTACTCAGCAGCTTCTTATCATTCAGTCACAGCAGGATGCAGTTCAAAAACTAATCACCGCTCTTAAAACATTTCATCAAGGAGTCAATACAACTTTCACATTAATACATCTCATGTCTTTCCAAAAAAAAAAAAAAAAAATATGTGAAACTATCAAGCTAAAGCTTCCCCTCCACCAGCTCTGCCATAACAGCCAAAGACGTCTTGGTGCTCATAATATCCAAAAACGGGATATCGATACGTAAAACAGCCCAAAACCAGGAGCGAAACTCTGACGCAATCATGCTATCAACCCCAAAGCTAGGCAATGGCTTATCCTCACTGATTTGATCTACAGGCATCAGAATCAGGTTCGAAAAGCGAGTCTTGATCAGTTTTGTAATGGCTGCCCGCAAGGTATCAGAATCGGCGACAGGTGCAAACACAGCTGAAAGACTCGTGGGGATACCTTTAAACCACTCTGCTGCCAATACAACAGGCGAATGACCCTTCTCCAGAGGTGATTTTTGGGCCTCTTTCTCAGCCAGCACAGAGGCGAGAAGAATGGAGGAGCGTGCTTCGTTTAGTACCCCGTGGCTGGTAACGTCAAACCCTTGGGCGCTCAACTTGCGAATAGCGGCGGCTTCCAAACCGGTGAGTAGATGTGAATCGTCAACATGTCCATGTTGTTCGCTATTTAGTGCAAGGTCGACTACTTGCAAGAACGCATCTTCGTTTAGTGGTTGAATACCTTTGCGGAGAAGCAAGTTTTCGATGTCAGGGTTCTCGTGGAGGTAGCCTACCTCTGAGATCATACCTAGACCAACTGAAACACAAGCTTGACCGCGTGATCGACGCCATCGAGAAAAGGCGTCCAGAAAGCCGTTAGCAGAGCAGTAGTTACTTTCAGTCGCCGTGCCAACAGTTCCTGATACTGACGAGGTAAGTAGGAAAAAGTCAGGCTCATTCTCAGGGCTTTTGTCAACTTGGACCTGCAAGGTATTGTGCAAGTTCCAGGTTCCCTGCCACTTGGGATCGATGCCTGTGTGCCAAGCTTGATTGGACATGGCTGTGAAGAGAGACTCGTGAAGACCCATGGCTGCCTGGATTACACCTCCGATACGTCTTCCCGCAGTGACGCAAGCTTCAACCGCAGTAGTCACATCGGTCAAGTCACAGACGTCGCCACGAATCACCTCGACGGCAGCACCAGCTTCTTCGAGTCGAGAAACGAGTTGACGAGCACTTGGTTTGTCGGCTCCTGTACGACCTAAAAAGACAAAACGGCGAGCTCCACGTGCCATCATCCAGCGGCTCAAACTGCGACCTAAACCGCCAAGACATCCGACGAGAAGGTAAACCTTATCGGGATCAAAAACACTAAGGTAAAGAGCTGGAGCGACCTGCGAAAAATGGTTAGTATTTCTTATCTTCTGAACCTGAGTTACTACTCACCGGGACTCGGGCTTGTTGATCTTCCATGGATATCACAATCTTGCCCACGCGATCCTTGTTGAGAAAATATCGGTACGCCTGGGAAATCTGACCAACATCAAAGACCTTGATCGGCGGCGGCTGAATTTCTCCGTCGCGGAACAGTTGCAGTGTTTCACCTATAAGCCTGTCCCAGGTAGATCGACGGAAGTGGTCTTGGGAATAGAACAGCTCAGATAAGTCAAAGGCTGTGAACGTGGCGTTACGAAGAAACACGCTCATATCTAATTTGCCAGCATCGATAAGCTCGCGCTTCCCAACTTCGACAAAACGTCCAAAGTCAGATAAGCAGTGCCAGCTATCATGCATCAGGTCGCCTACTAGTGAGTTGAGGATAACATCAACGCCACGACCTTCTGTGGCGTCTATGATACCTTGGACGAAGGTCGAGTCGCGGGAATTGAAGATATGAGAAGGTGGAACACCGAGTTCGTTGATAAGATAGTTGCGCTTGACATCGGAGCCAGCAGTGGTGTAGACTATAGCGCCTATCCTACGGGCTAGGATAATAGCAGCGATACCAAGGCCACCGGAGCCAGCATGGATCAGAATAGACTCGCCCCGACGTAGGCGTACACGCTCGTTAAGGGCATAGAGTGCTGTAGGATAAACCACCAGCATAGATGGCATGACGGTAAACTCCTCGTCAGCTAACATCTTGTGCACACATCCAGCTGGTACACGGACTGTTGTCCCAAGATGGTGAGGAGCTGATACCACAACACGATCACCTACCGCTACGTGATTGACGTCGTGGCTGATAGATGTGACCAAGCCTGAAAAGTCAAACGCTGTAGTCATATTGCGTGTGTCGACACGACCGCTCATGGTGTATACGTCTTTGGCGTTGAGGCTGACAGCCCTGACATCGACATCAACATATCCAGAATTCATATCAAACTGGAATGTAGGTTCGGACAGCTTCTGAAAGAACAATGAGTCCATTGCCCCAATACGATCAATCGATAACCTTGCTGGATGCGAATCTGCTAACGCTTCAGTTTCCCTAACAGCCTGGAGTCCAAGCCGCTGCCGAAAAAGGGAATTAAGCTGAAAATCGGGACAGTATCTGCTGATATACAAAAGCCCATCTTTTTGTATAAACTCGCAGTCGTCCTTATCAGGCATGTGTCCAAGGACTTTGAAAACCCCTTCGCAAAGTGATCTAGAGTCGAGCTGAACAAGGGACCCAGCGTCTAGAATTGAGAATCGTAACGCGGGTTGTTCAAGCATAAGAGCGCGTGATAAACCGTTAGAAAGTGTCAGGTTGGGGTTCGGTGTACTGCCCAGCATATCTGCGCCGGTAATCCATAAGAGGTTCGTTGTAGTGTTTGTTATGGAACGCAATCGTTCCATGTCTTGTGAGTTCATAGTCGCTAGAAACTCTTCCTCCATTTCTAGCAAGGAGATGAAGACATCTAGCTCAGTGATTTCGACGTTATCTATCTCTTGAAGCTCAATACTGCTGACTTGAGATACACTAGCATGGCATGATAGCATTGTTGATATAGCCTCATCTAGTTCTTTGACGATTGTAGAGGAATTGCCGGCTCGCTTTGTATAATTTAGTTTGGATGGCAAGTATTGGTGAGAGTTAACACTTACCACAATGAAGACATTTCTCGCCTCTAAACCAGTAATCTGAAGTGGACGGACGCCTAAGAGGATCTGGCTTCCGGCATCAAGAACATCGAATCCAGCCGCCTTCAACGCCTTCATGCAAACACTCGTCGCTCGAGTGATAATGATACCCTGATCAGACACCAGGTCCACGACTCGTTTTGGAATCTGATCCCAGATACGTCTCGAAGTATCGTGCTATAAAGGTCGTTAGAACATGTGCTGAGTAGCCTGGGGGGTTGACGTACTCGTGGAAGCAAGACCACATCAAAAGGATCTTGGGAGTCATCAGACTTCATTGATATGTCCCCGCCATCAGTCAAGTCACCGACATGCCACGATAGACACCGCGAAAAGGCTGTATCCTTTGACAAGATTGATTGCCAGTGGTTTGCTTTATACCCAAGTTCATCTCCGCCAAGCTCGAGAACACGCATGCGCGGGTTCTTGTGTCCAGCTAGATCAAGAAGTGCGGCTAGAACGGATAAACTCTCATCGTCACGCATGTCGTCAGTTTGCTGGTCTACAAACGCAGTTATGTAGTCCCTCAGAGCAACTTCGCTTGAAAAATCAAGGCGTTGTATATCAGGCTTCCACGTCACTCTCAAAGTTGGCTGGCGCTGTGTATACAAGTCACTAGGAGGGCTAGTACCATCGACAGCGTTAAACGTTGACTCTTGGACTTTAGTTGCACTCTTTCCAGTGTATAAGGAAACTAGTAGTCCACTATAGTCCATGACAGGTCTCCCGGTTGAATCTCGTAGTGTAGCTGCGATCGACCGGCTAAACAGACCAGTTTCTTCTGAGCATGCTTGAATCTCAACATTAACGTTTGCATCGCCTGACGAACGCTGTATCCTGCACTGAGAAATAAAGACTGGGAGCCACGCTTTCAGAGAGTCTACATGTCCGGCTGCTGTGCTGAGAGCAGCTGTTTGAATAGCGGCATCCATGGTGATGGGGTGAAGAGGATAAGCCACAACGCCTCTTTCTGCAAGAGGGGGTTCGAGTGTTGTGATTCCAATTGCTTCTCGACGACTCCGTCCTCCGTCTGTCTGCAAGCTACTAAGAGATTGGAAGTGAGGACCAAAACAGAGGCCTTCCTCGTGCCATTTGGTGTACCACCGGTTCATGGCCCACTTGTCAAAACCACTGATCTGCGATAATGTAACACTGTGGTCATCAAGGTCCGTGATAGGATTGGCCAAGCGAATGCTGCCCTTGCAGTGAAGCATAGTTCTGCCAGCCTGCCAGGACGACACAGAAAACTCATGCCAGTCAACTGAACTATTGGTGTTGGATATCTTGCTGGGAGACATGGTAGTATGTAGCTCTAGATCAGTATCCCTGGAATAGACGTCTCTCTCTTGACTCGGGATCTGAAGCGCGGCGCTGATATTGACGTTCCGGAATTCGAAGGAAAGCTCTGTAGCTGGCTTTTTCTTAGCGTCGAGGACCTGAGAAATAGCCTCAATAGCCATGGCCATATATCCCGTTGTAGGGAAAACGATCTGATCTTCAAATTTATGGTCCTTTAGCCATGGGATTTCGCTAATCCGTAGTAGATTACGCCACGTGTAGTCGATATCGTTGCCTGTAAGAGCGCGGGTACCAAGAAGCTCATGTCGTAGATGCTTACGGTTTCTCATCTCGAAACTGGCCCGAGGCTCACTACACAGTAGACCCTCAGGTCTCGAATAGTCCCAGGGATAGGGAGCCAAGTCATAGAGACTCGTCAAACCTGTGCTGGGAAGAGCGTTGACTGCATCCCAGTTCAAAGCATGGCCGTGTGAAAATAGCCTTCCCGCGAGAGTTTTGACGCAACGGTCGGAATTTCTCTTCCTAACTAAAGCCGATGAATAGGGGAGTGTTGCTTCACTCAACCCAAGCTTTGTCCGGATTTGCTTGATAGGCCCCTCGAGTGCAGAGTGAGGACCAATCTCGATGAGATGGACATTGCCCTCACTTGAAATTAGATTCGCAAGAGCTGAGCTGAACTGAACAGGTTGCTCCAAGTTCTTTCTCCAGTATGCAGGCATGGAGGTGGCATAATCGACAATACACAGATTCTCATCGCTGTAGCCCACAGATGAGTACATTGTCACCTCAGGCGATGCCCTGTTATCTCCATCATCTCCGCTCTTCTCTTGAGGGAAGGATGGGACAAGGAGCTCTTCGTATAAATCGCTTACTTCCTCCATCATTGAGGAATGGTAAGCACGACCACCAGTCTGTAATACGCGACAAAACTTGTTGTCACTCTCTAGTGTTTGTTTGAGTATTTGAACTCCTTCATCCGAGCCACTCAACGTGACACTCTCGTGGGCGTTGACGCATGCTACCCGAACCTGGCTTGTCAAGCCCTTGCTCTTCACCAGAAGCGCGGCAGCTTCATCACTCAATCCGACCGCCATCATGGTACCCTTGCAAGTCATTCTCCCTGCCGCGTACCCGCGGAAGTAAGCTACCATGATGGCCTGTTTGGCGTTGAGCAGACTGGCAGCATAAGCTGCAGCTATTTCGCCTGAAGAGTGTCCTACAACTGACTTGCATTGAACTCCCCAGGTGCGAAGGAGATCGACAATTCCGATCTGGACGGCTGTGCAGACTGGCTGACTACGCTCAACCTCGTTGATGCGACTTGCGGTGGAATTCATGATAGTCTCCTCCAACGTCCAATCTGGAGCGTGGTGAGGGGCAAGAGCTTGAAGTACAGAGTCCAGCCGGCGCAGGGTTGAACGGAAGGGGTCGTAGTGAACTAGCAGTTCCTTGGCCATACCAGCGTACTGTGCCCCCTGCCCTGTGAAGACAAAGCCGAGAGGCAACGGCTTGACCGTATCGTTAAAGATATCAAGACCCGCGGTCGCTTTTATAGGCCTATCGGTTCGATCACAATCAACTAGAATGAAGCTTCGGTGAGCGAAGTGATCTCGCCCTTTGGCAAGAGTATGTGCTAAAGACTCAATCTCCTTTGCGTGGTCAAGCTGAGTAACTCTCTCGGAGATCTCATCAACTAGTGCATTGAGAGAAAAAGGTGATCCAGCTGACAAAGGCAGCACTAGAATGCTCTGACTGCTTCGACTTGATTTGTCGTGGATAGTCTCCTCTCTGGAGTATTTTTCGCCAAGATAACTGTCGGCGGATTCGAGAATAACATGAGCATTGGCACCACCGTAACCGAACGAATTAATGCTTGCGCGACGAAGATTCCGGGGCCAATTCTGGACATCTTGTGCAATCATCAAGTTGCGTTCAGCAAGCACCACTGTTAGTAGAACTCAACGTCAGCTAGTCATTGATCTAGGGTGCGTGATGGAGTCTTACACTTGGGGTTCATTTCAACAATGCCTCGCGTTGGAGGTATCTGCCCTTTTTCGAAAGACTTGACGACTTTCAGTATCGAAGTAAGACCACTTGCAGCTTCACTGTGGCCGACATTTGTCTTGACCTAATTGTTAATCAGTATATCTGGAAGCACGGTGCCTTCATAGACTGGGAACTGCATCTTACCGATCCGAGAAGTAGCTGAACGCTTGAGGTCCGGGCAAAGACTCTTCCAATTGCTTCTACTTCTATAGGGTCACCAACAGCCGTACCAGTACCATGACACTCAACGTAGTCAGTTCCTGCGACATCCAAGTTGGCATCCTCATATGCCTTGCGTATTGCCAGTTCTTGGAAGTCGCTATCTGGCAGCGATATTCCAGGTGTCTTCCCATTGCTGAAAAGATGTTAATCTCGTTTCACACGACGTCAATGAGTTACTTACGCGTTTAAAGCACTACCCCTAATCACTGCGCGAACAGGGTTGCCGTTTTTAAGTGCAACTGATAGTCGCTTGATATAGATGGAACTAACACCCTCGGCGCGACCATAACCACTGGCCGATGCATCAAAAGTAAGACACATCCCGGTGGATGAAAGTACTCCACTCTTGGCAGCGGCAATGTGAGGTTCCGGCGATAAAATCAAATTGGCGCTAGCTACGATTGCGCTGTCACAATCTCCCGCGTCAATGCCTTTGATAGCTTGGTGAAAGGCATAGATGGACGAGGAGCAGGCAGTGTCAACAGAAAGACTGTAAGGGGTTAGCCCAACCTCTCAAATCGAGATAAGTAACATACCTAGGTCCATGGAGGTCGAATATGTGGCTAATACGGTTCGACATGATGGTGGCTCCTGAACCGGTTGTAACGTATCTGTGTAGATAATCAGGATCTCGAAGCTGGAGAGACTGATAGTCGACCGTGAAGTTGGCCACATAGACACCTGTGCTAGATCCCGACACAGCCTCCATAGTGGTGCCCGAGCTTACAAGACACTCGTATACAACGAGAATCTTGCGTTGCTGGGGGTCCATGTACGTTGCCTCAAGGTTGTTGATGCCGAAGAACGCATTGTCAAACTGCCGCACATCTTCATTGATGAAATAGCCTCCAGGGACATTTGTAGCACCGCTGAGGTTGCCTTGGGGATGGTAGAAACCGTCGATGTTGTACCTATCAGGGGGAACAGGTCCATAGGCTGATTTCTTCTTGATCATGAAATCCCAAAGATCATCCGGAGAGCGGATATCACCAGGCAGCCGGCATGCTAAACGATAGTTAGAGATTACTCAATATGTGGGAGGATATGTTGTTGCGGTAACGAACCCATTCCAACAATACATATGGGATCATCACTAGCAGGCGCCAGATCGAAAGAGACCCCATTCTGCCCATTCGTGGAGCTCAGGCCACGGATGTTGCCAACTGTTTGGGAAGCTGATGCTACGGTGATAGTCTCTGACTTTGTCATTGTTGTTCGATTTTCTTCTGCAGTTCTGCTATTTTTCAATAAGGAATTGCCAGAATGCAAAAGAATCTGAGTTGTCAAGTCGGTGAGGATATCATGAGGAGACTATATAGACCTTCTCGGGCTTCTTATCTACTGCTAAGCTTAGGACTTTGCTTACAGAATGCTACAGACTTTCCTATTCACCCTTCAAATTTCTCATTCTATCCACGTATCACGTTTCCATCGCCTGTTCACAAGACCATTCACCCTTACACTGCCTCTTTACACATCGTGAGGCAATGTCTTTCTATCTCGAGTCTAGATCGTACTGTATACACAACTAGTGTTGGATTTGACTCAGTCAATTCTATTCCCCACCATCATCAACACTAGAATTTCGACGTGTATACATTAGATAGACTGAAGCTTTCAACTCATCATCAAGTATACTACGTGCAGAGGATGGCGGGCAAGCTATCACATCTTAGATCACACAGCCGCATGTTGTAAAATCAATCTAGAAGATCTAGACGCGCCTTTGCATATGGGCTGACTTTCTCTGACATACAGGAGATCGGCATATCTCGACCTGGGGTAATGGTAGGCTGTATACGGTATACGCGGACCCTTTGAACTACCATCGCACAAGCTTATCAGGTTTGTGCGAGTACCCTTTGTGCTTACCCGTATAGGCCACCAAAGCGATTGGCTTTGTGAGAGTTCCTCAGCTCTTCAAGGATATTTTCTTTGGTGGTCACGATGTATCCGATCGCAGTTCCGAATGCGGAGTTGGGGCTACAACTAGCCTGTGCAGGGACCTTTTGATATGGTGAAGTCATTGATATCTCGTATTTCTCGTGGCATTTGTAATCAATATGAGATAGAAATGGTGTATTAATTTGCTATTCTTGCCAGTTTTCTTCACAATAGAGGTTCAGCCTGCGATCAAAAGCCTTGAACTCAAAAGTCTATTCTAAGAAATCTACTGTGAACTATTACAGCAATGGACATTTCCGGATATGCTTTGGTAGTTGGAGGGGGTAAGTATCAAGATCGACCCGATTCTGATCTCTCGATTAACTGACAGAATTGACTCCAGGTAGTGGTATTGGCCGAGTTTGTGCCATCTCCTTCGCCAAAGAGGGGGCATCTGGCGTTTTGGTTGCTGACATTGCCGTCCACCTTGCTGCTGACGTTGTCAACGAGTGTAAAGCTGCAGCTGTGAACAAAGACTTCCGCTGTGAAGCAATCCACGTCGACGTCACGCAAGAGGACTCGGTTCGAAACCTCATGCGTCAAGTGATACAGATTTTCGGACGCATGGATTACTGCGTCAACTCGGCTGGCGTGAGTCTTTATTGGATGTTCAATCTGACATGCAGATCTAACGATCTTATCTAGATTGGTGTTCAACAAGCGGTGGACATTGCCAGTACGTCTTTGTCTGACTTCGACAAGTTTCTCCGGGTGAACACTACAGGCATGTTCCTAGTGACACGCGAAGCTTCTATCGCCATGCGAGCTCAGGAGCCACTCACCATGTCTGGTGGTCGAGGCGCCACGCGCGGGGTGATTGTGAACCTTGGCTCTGCCTCTTCCATAGTTGCAAGTCCTAGTGTGCTACCGTACACCACGTCAAAGCACGCAGCCCTTGGATTGACGAAGAACAGTGGTCAGTATATGCCGATAGGTCTTGAAGATAAGCACCAGCTCACGACTTGATAGCCCTTGATAACGCGTCACATGGTATCAGAGTCAACTGCGTTTGCCCCTCCTGGACTGATACCCCGATGACACGACAGGCCTTGGATGGAGTACGGGGCCTCATCGAGTTTGTCCAGGCTGCGGTGCCCATGGGGAGGATTGCGACACCGGATGAGGTGGCAGATGCCGTCATCTTTTTGTGTAGCTCTAGAGCAAGTTACATTACTGGTACTGCCTTGATCGTTGACGGTGGAACAACGTTGACCGCGATGAGGTAGGACAGTTGGTTAGTCTAGAATGATCTACTTTGCTAGGAAGAGGGCTGGGTCGGAGGGAAATTGTACCTTGAATTTGGTAGAACCTTCTCTGCTTTTGGATTTATTCTTGTCATCGTTGAGAGACCGTGCTTTGAATAACGCAATACAGTAGTAAAAGAGTTTTGGTCTTGCAGCTTACCAGGTGAGAAGCAGCGGATGTATTAAACCCAGGTAAAGTAAGATCTTGGAGGATCAGAAACCAGAAGAATTGACAAGATAGTTAGCTGTATGTCCAATAGACATGATATGTAGTCATGATTTCCAACTGTGTATGAGGCCATTTCACATGATTATTGTTGCTTTCAGTTTAGATGAATGACTAAAATAGCCATTTATAGGAAATTCAGCAGGGAATCAGAAGACTAGCTTAGACAATTAAGTCGACCTTGATTGGCCATCTACCCCAACTAACTCTACACTGGCAACAGTAGTTCAGTGCCAATAAGGATAGCCAATATGGAAGAGAATAGAGAGTACCTAGAAATTCCATGTTCTTCCAAATCCTCATTCCATCCTTCCTTCACCAACCTTAGCAGTGTGGGCTTTTTGTAACTTTCCTAAGTCAAACATTCTCCAGAGGATCCAGTCCTAATAAGAAGTCAATGTGATAAACCATCGAAAAAAGTCCCTGCTAAACTAACCCATACGGTTCGCCAAGCAAAAGTGTCAAGAAATCTGGTCAAGCTGCTGAAACTGCCGTACCAGAACCAAGCAGATGGGCCTTTCTTCAAGCTCTGGTTGACAATATTCTGGGCTAGTTTAAAACGATCAGTGGCATTTTCTATGCTTGTGGTTAGATGCCATCACCGCGTTATATGACAGGCACTCTACTTGGCTTTCGCATGACATGCTTCTGGAATTCTTCCGCAAGCTCAGTGTAGTAAGAACCTAGGAGAAACATGTTAGTAAATGCCAGTGGAGTAGATATTTTGCACGTATCAACCTTCTGGGAGTCTTCTATGAGCGTCACTCTTGAGAATATTGGTATCGACCTCTCCGGAAATAACCTGTAAAAACGTGTTTATAAGCCAAGGGCCATATGCCTCATCCCTAGACGAAATTCGCGTACCGTGATGACTTTCACACTTGGTAGCAGATGCGCGTTAGCTACACCCTTCGCAATGGTATTGACCTACTCAAACGGGGCCATCTCAATCCTCAAGGTGTTGGACCAATGCTGGAGAGCGGCTTTGGTAGCATTATACGATGCTGCGAGTAATTCAGCATGTAGATACTGGCCGAGTCGGGTATAACGAGTCTCACATCCGTAAATAAATGGTATTACACCACCAATGGAACCAATGTTGACTATTGTTCCAGTTCCTCTTATGATCATATCATGAAAATGATGCACCATTCGCATGGGACCAAAGACGTTTACATCAAACATGCGCTGGACAGCGACCACGTCTGTGTCAATAGTAGTCATTGTGTATGCTATCCCACTATGATATAGTTAGCCAGGGAGACGAAGATTGGAGAGGGTATATGGTTCGCACGTACGCGCAATTCACCAGAATATCGAGGCGGCCGCCAGTTAGCTCTTGAACCTTCTCTTTGAGCTCTAAGATGGACTGCTCAACTGTCACATCAAGAGGGAAACAAGAGATACCGGCCTTCGAAAGGTGTTCACTGGACTCTTGAGGGAGAACCGTGGCGATGGCATGAATTCCACGGTGCTTGTATTCAATAACGAGTGCCTCGCCAATTCCACCTTGGCCGCATCTGGATGAGGTTAGCAATAAAACACGCGAAGCTATGGGAATGTGAGAGAGCGACCCGGTAACGAGGGCAAACTTGGGGCGAGTCATGATACAATTCCTAGTGAGGGATTCGACAGTGAAGATTTGGATAAGATTGAGAAGACAAGAATGCAACACGTATAGACATGGAGTACATGCTTCAAAGTTCGCAAGTTCTCTCTTTCCTCTATACCACATCTAATACGTACCCTACTGCATCCTGTATGGCTACAGCAATTGCTACCAATCTGGTAATCTTGAGCAACTCACATTAGTGTTATACAACCTGAGGGAAATCCTACCATTGTGAAATCGTTACAGCTGAAGAATCTAGACCAGCCTATGCCTGTCTCGTTGGTCTCTACCGTACCGCTTGTAACTAAGCACGACCTGTTGTGCTTTACATGGTTGATCGTTCGCCGTACGACTGAAGCATACTTAGATGGTGCTGTATGTCAGCATATTACGACAGTATTACTGTACTAGCACAGAGTTAAAAATGACAAGTGTAATTGTGTAGTGTAATCGCTTCACCATTTGGCAGAAAATCTATGTATACGGCCCCAGATGGTAGGTGCATTTGTCACTGGATTCGTAGACATGGGCTCGCGGAGATTCAGGTGAGGGCGCAGAAGACAAGATTTTCTAGTAGAAGAGCTAAAGTGCATCAAGTGACAGAGGTAAAAAAAAACACATCGTAGCTTCGATGCATGTAGACGAATTGTCAGTGCAACATTACACCATATCCTGCACAATCTTTGACGCCCTAGCAAACTGAAACTCATGCATCGTCTCATCCCATAGTCTTTCACTCAGTTCTTTGCCAGATGGGCTGTACCATAACATTGGGAAGCTATCAATGTTAGACTAGTATGTTTTTAAATGGTAAAACAGTATGGAATACATACGGTTTGATAGCCCAGTCGCTAATGAAAGATCCATGGCTTTCTTTGCCCCGTAGAAGGGAAGCATCAAGATAGGTCGTAGCAGCGACATCCACAGGCCTGGCAAATATGAACTGAAGCATTGACGCTAGCGTTCCCATGAGAGGAGAGAACTCCCGCAGGAAAGCCGTGCCGCGTGTGGTGCCTGGATTAACCATGTTCAACAGTACTTTGTTAGGGTTGACAGACTCGGCAAGCTTAGATATGAAGAAAGTTAGAAGTAGCTTGGAGCGACCGTACCAAACAAATTGATTGTATCCTTGGTCTTTATCCAACTGTTCCAGTATTGGGCCCTCAGTCTTCATGTCGACACGATATGCTAGATCAGATCCAACGATGGTGATGACTGGAGGTCTTGTTACTTCAGGAGTCTTTTTCGCCTTCAAAATAGGAAGAAGTAAGATTGCAAGAAGCGCTGTGGACAGGTAGACGACCTGCATCGTAAGCTCGTGCCTAGTGGTGGATGCTCTGGCGAACGACGGTTTGATCAGTGCTGCATTGAGAATGACGATATCGATACGCGGAAGAGAGGCACATTGGGCGGCAAAAGCTTTGATAGAATCATAAGACTCCATGTCCAGGGTCCAAACAGAAATTGTAGACACAGGAAATTCAGCTCGTAAATGCTCGGCTGCGGCGTCACCTCTTGGTTGGGAGCGTACAGCCATGATGAGATGAGAAAGGCCTAGCTTGAGTAGCTGTCGACATGCTTCAAAGCCAAGACCTGTGTTGCTCCCGGTGATAATGGCAATTTGGTTTGTGAGGTCAAAGTTTGTTGGTAAAGGCTTTGGAGCTGTGAATTGGCGAGATAGCCAGCCGAGAAAGGTGGCCTCATGTGTAGCTCGATGCTCGAGTTTCGCAGACATTCTTATGGTCGGTGTTTCTAAGGACGCGCTGGATGTGTTCTAGGGTCTCAAGAGGAGACTTGTTTGATGAGGGGTAATATAACAGATATTAATAAGCTTCTGGTCCAATATTAATCATCAAAGTGGTACAATACCTGCAAATGTGACTCAATAAGTGGTCATCTAAATCCGATTCAGCGTTAGTAAAGGACCTTCAGTGAGAGGAGACATTGAGCACCAGAATAGACATTGGCGTTGATTAGGGCATTTCCTACATAACTGCATGACAGATCACTCATTCATTATTTACTATCAAAAACAAGAGTGCATACACGACAAGCCGAGTACATGGTGCATCCCTGTCAATGAAAACGGGGCTGGTCAATATCTATCAAGGGATAATCTACAACCAGCTTCTCTATCAGATTGCTTATGCGATTTGAGTGTAATTCTATCTCCATATTTCGATGAGGCAATCTGAAGAACGCTCTGTATCCTTCTTCATGGGTAATGGTTAGGCAAGCCATTATTGAAGCTGAAAACACCATTTGGATCCCATATCTTCTTCAACGCTGCCAAGCGATACAACTTATCCTTGCTATAGATCTGCTCCAAAGTTTCATCGCCATGAGCGTAATTGACGAAAGTTGTAATCTCCGGATATCCAGATGTGGCCGCTAAATCGCGTCGAATCTGCCTCCCAAATCTATCCAGTGCATTGTCAATGTCACTGTTATGGATATTCGAGGTCAAGATAAGGTTTCTACAAATTTATATCACGTCAGCTGACTCGGTCACGAACATTGTTGAGGTCAAGAAGAAAAAACTTACAAATATGCTGTTGTATCCCTCCATGGAAAAGCAGTTTCATCTGATGGTACGGCTGCCATGGCTTGGTTGGGGAAGAACTCATATAGAAGAGACGAGTTACGAGCTTGAGGATACTGGGCGTAGAATGTTGCTAACTTGGAAGATACAGCTTCCCAGGTTGATGCAGAATAATTCTTCATGCTTAAAGTGTAAAGATTTCGGTTAGTGTTAGGTCGGCAGACCTCAGTGATGGCAGCTCCACCGAACGTATTCGCTATCAGTTTGTTCCAGGGAATAATCCTCATCTGAGTGACAGTGAGATTTAAAGCCAAGACTGGTGATAAATGTTTGAGTGCTTCATGTTCGGAGCCTTTGTATGCCCAATGGGCATATAACTGAGTCTAAAGTAATCATCAGTACCATTAGGCAAGAAACAACACCGGGTCATACCGTATTCGTGGTACTGTTGAAGCTGTTTAGTAGCAAAGACGATAACTCAGCCAGCAATGGCGACATGGACTCCATTGTCCGGTAGTACTGGGACCATTGACCAGAGGGGACAAGAAACTCGGCAATAAACATGTTCCCGTTATTTGTGAGTGGATGGATGTTGTAAGTGGCCGAGGTGACAATGCCAAAGTTTGCCCCTGCTCCACGGATTGCCCAGAACAAATCAGGATAACTGTCTTTTGACACTTCAAGGACTTGACCATTGGCGGTGATAAGACGAACAGAGATGAGAGCGTCAGCAAGTAAGCCGTAAACACCTTGAAATCGACCAACGCCGCCACCAAGTGTGACTCCAATAAAGCTGGGACAAGGGGCACTTCCAGTTTCTGATCCAAGAGGTTATTGGTGATATCTTTTGGCTGCAGAGTGATCAAACTTACGAATATCAAAGCCTGCTTCGAATAAAGGATCGAATATCTCTCCAACAGTAATGCCAGGACCCACGGTCATAGTCTTTGCGTCTGCGTCCAACTTGAATCCTTTGAAATGACCGAGATCGATGGCCAGACCATTCTTCAGGCCCCCAAGAGTAGTTGTATATCCGTGATGAGCTCCAGTAGCAAGGAAAGGAATGTTATAAGACATCGCAAGTTTCACCTTTGCCAGGTCAGTATCTAAGGGAAACGGGCAATGGAAGGTACATACTATCTTCACGATATCCTGCTCTGTCCCTGGAATTACAACGGCGGAGTAGGTAGGAGCACTAAAGGTAGTCCATCTCTCCGTAGAAGCAACAAAGTCAGTCGAACCTGCGAAATAAATAGAGGTATTTGATGACCAGTGCTGGTATTCATTAGTGAGGAGAAAATGCAAGTCAACGCTGCTGGAGTTCGATATATGAACAGCCGCAGCGGCGGCAGTTGCGGCCTGTAACAGGGAGACTAGCCCGTAGATAAAGCGTGTGAAGGTGGAAGAAGTCATTACTAGCTGATGGGTTCTCTTTAGTGGTATTTACGAGCCCGTCGTGAATGAATCAGGAATCTCAAGAGCCTGTATATCTCAGTAAACCTTCAACAATTTATATCTCTAGTATATCTACTCCATCATTAAGCTATGCTGATTCTGACTCTTGGCCCCAAATCATCGGCTTCCGACATTCCATAGCCCCCATCATGGCTTGAGGAGCTGAGCATCAAATGGGGCACCAACCCTCCACTTCATAGACAGACTGGCCGACAAGAGAACCGTGAGCGATAATATGGCTGTTTCGGGGCTGAGTTTCCCAGAGGCCAAGGCGGACGTAGGGAACGAGAGAATGAATAGGGGTAGTACGGTTGAAAGCCATAAGAGAGCTGCCGACAGCCTGGCTTCACTGGGCTTTCGTGGCGACGACTACTTGTCCCAGTGGATGCGGTAATTATATGGATAAAAAGGCGGAAATAATGTCAGCCACGCTCAGAGGCGCGTCAGTTACAAACTAATTCCCCGTAAATTTGTCTACGCTGCAGCTATACTTCTGACCTGACACTGAATAGACCTCATTCTTAATAGATATTTGGAGAAACAATCTGACCTATACCAGAATCTCTGCTTAAAGCCCAATCCTTACGGCTTACAATTCCTGCTACAGAATGTTGACTTGAGAAAGTGAGAGACTTTGCAGAGAATTCTATTCTTTCGAATTGTGTGAATAAAGAATAATATTAACAGCTGACGATACTCAATTAGGGCTTTCCTGACCCGACCGTTTTTATTAGCAGACCTTTGGCTACATAATATTTACGCCATCTTTCTCGATATTCGCGCATCTCCATCCTTCCGTGGAGTATACTCAGGATATGCTGCTTGGTATCTACATGAAAATGTCAGTCGTATACCATTAAATATTTGAATCAGAAGCCATCTTACCCCAAGAGTAGCCTCGCCACCAATTGAGCAAAGATAAAGTGAAACAGCTTGAGCATCCACAACGGCACCCACCATGATGGGGACAAGAGGGTGTCGCTGCTCCACCCAAGCAAAGCGAGCTGAAAAGTCGAAGGCTGTATGTGCTGGTCTTCACAGTCCTTGAGATATCCAAGATAATTCCGTAAGAATCTCTCATCAAATCCACGATCTAAATTCTGCGGCTCCGCCCAGACCCTGAAGACCAGGTCCTCTTGAACCGGGGCTTCGGCCCAAAATCGATGACTATGGCCTTGTGTTAATAGCATGAAAAGGCGAAGGTTCATGTTGGAACGTCTTACCGAACGCCGGGGGAGATTTCGATGATGTCACCGTGTTTGGTGAGAAGGCTCTTTTCTCCATTCCTCAGAATAGCCAATGTGCCGCGCTCAACTTGAAAGTACTCTGTCTGGCCACAATGAATGTGCCTCCACACTCAATCAGCCAAGACTTCCCATCAAGATACGGAATTATGGGGACCTTACAGTGGCGGACCTGAGTTACCACCCTGAACAAGCTTGTTTTCCGCATAATGCGTCTCTCTCACCACAAGATGACCATCAAGATCATAGTGAAACTCAAACAGTGCGGCGCCATTTTGAGAAAGCATACGAGGCTGTGGCGGTGTTTCAGTGCGTCTCACCGGGCGTGGAGAGAGCCATAGTTGCCATGTACGTACCGTGTCACGGAGGGGCGTCTTCATTATCATGTACAGTGAAGTAGGACAAGAAATAATATGTGCCTAGACCTCGCGTGGCTTAAATGATAGGGCAGGCTCATTTGCTGAATCCGTTTTATCACACCACCATATAAGGACTGGGCGGGATCAATAGAAGTCTTATACATACAGTGGCACTTTTCGTTAGTAATGAAAGGTCGTATCTCGCTTATGGCGTTTCATATGTAACCCACGTATACAGCTTTCAGTCTTGGTAATCTTGGTAATCCCGCTTTTCACTAACCTCTGTCGTAGTCTAGAGCACACGGAGTGTAATACAGTGTAGCGCCAAGTCGAAGGTGTATCCATGTGCATTTCTCAGATTGTCAAAGATCCTAATGTCACACGTAGACCAAGATTAACTTGAACCACTGCATTAGTGCTGACTCTAATAACACCAAGTCCTTCAAGACCACAAGAATCCGGGACCCGAACCATCACTCATAGCAGTGCAACCCCGATAACAACCAGATTTCCAAAACTTCGCTAACCACATGTCACTACTTGGAACCTGTGAGACTCTCTATGATCTCTCTTGCCCCAGCAAATGATAGCCCGTCCAAGGTTTCTTCATACAGTTGCTCAGCAAGCTCTTTTCCCTCGACCTGATACACAATAGGTGCCATGCTGTAATACCACAGTGATTAGTTATAGAGGGATACAAAGTTGGGGCTTTGTGAAATAGATACTTACGGCTGTATCTTTGAGCCCTCGACGTATTGGCCGTGTGCTTGTGCATGAAGCGTGGTCACCGCATGGACAATTGTGCGAGCGCCGACAGCACTTGTGCGGCTGAGCAAAAGACACTGTATCTTGTGTGCAAACTGAAGGATGCCTTGTGCCTCGCGAGCAAGTCCTGAGTCCCCACAGAGTCCAGGGCTAGCGCAGGCGAGTGTGACTGAAGAAACGCGTTCCGATAAGGCGGTCAGAAATAGCTGACCGAGAAGCTTTGTCGTCCCATAGCGCTCTCCCATGTCCCATTTGATCATCGGTTCTTTGAACGCGTGTAGAAGGGGCTTGGAGTTTCTCTCTTCGAACTTGGCCCAAGAAGCTGTGTCAGACGACACCAAGCAAATACGGCCAGTATCATTGCCGACTGTTCTCTCTTCAATGATAGGTAGCAGTAAGATGAGAAGAAGCATATTAGACAGATAGTTAATCTGTACCCCTTCCTCGTATCCTGTTGGACTGAATGCTTCTGAAACCTTGTAGACGCCAGCGTTAAGAATGGCGATTCTGAGATTGTCCAGGGTCTTAGCGCGGGCAGCAAAGGCAATAATCGACTCATAAGATGAAAGGTCTAGCTGCCAAACGTGAACCATGTCATCTTCAAGACTAGCTTCTCGAATCAGATCCTGTCGGACTGACTCGCCTTTGCGCTCATCTCGCACAGCCATGATAACGCTGCAGCCAAGGGCGAGTAGCTGTCGTGTCATCTCGAGACCTATTCCACCAGTAGCGCCAGTGACAATTGCGGTTTTTCCGGATAAGTTGACTTCACTGGGTGAGATGGGTGGCGGTGTGACAAAGAGCTGCCGTCGGAGGAAGCTGACACGACTAGCACGTTTCTCAGGTGAGATGTCAAATGTTGGCGTCATGCTGGATGAGTTGTCTTTCCGGTGAATGACAAGGAATCAAATGGAATTTTGGAGGTGAATGAAGAAGGTTCAGTGTAAAGTACCGAGAGAGAAAATGTAACATATTGAACTCATGCTGATGAAACAGACATAGGCTTAAAATACCTGGTCTGGATGCGTTGTGATTATGGTTGTTTGCAACATGACACAGTAGAGGGGAAAGTATGCTGCCAATCGAAACATGTTATGATTGGTAAGCTTGTACTACTATGCTACATCTTGATATGCCGGAGGAATGTGACACCGCTGGCTGTAGTGGATAGTGACCACGATTCCTCGTTTGTGTTGGAGCTGCAGCTTCGTTTAAGCCCTCAACCTTATCACCTTACTATAGATCTATTTTTACCATCAATTTCACAGGTACTGGTACCACGAGAAGAGAAGGCGAGAAAAGACCGCTTTTCTTTTCTAAATGGTTACATTCATTTACTTCAAATGCACTGCTATCCCCCGTGTAGTTGTTGTACCTTTCGCTTCTTGACAAGTGAGGTATTTGTGCAACAGCAACCCGACTGGTTTTTCTAGACATGCGTATACAGCCACGTACAGGCCAAATGTCTCTGATTCATAATCCACTGGCAAATTTACGTAACTCTGTCTCACACGCAGGTGTTTCCCTGTGCATTCTGTGTACCAAGTGCTCACTTACTGCTGATTGCATAAGCGTTGTGCGCCACTGTAGGGTATGCAAAGAGGGGTAAGGGAAACCTCGGTCGATGCCGAGTATGCGCATCAGATCTACCGGTTTGCGATCACCAGACTACTGTAATAGATGTAATTGAAAACGAATCTGGAGGTTTAGATGTAGCTTTGTATCAAGGATTGTCTGAGAAGGGACATTCAATGCGAGCGGAATCAGTAAAGTTTCCGTGATGCAATGTAGAAGGCTAGTCCATACTTGCTTGTCCGCTGTATAGCGGAGTAAGTTTTGATCATCAAAGAAATATCCTCTACCTATTGAGTCAGTGACGCCTTGAGTATCGCTTTTCGCAAGAAACAGCCATGTCCTTGTTAGCAGTCGTCTACCTCTTGATTCCAAGTTTAATCCTCGCATGCTGGCGACTAAGAAATCTAGGACGTCGACCAAAAGAATATCCTCCTGGTCCACCGACCCTTCCTATAATCGGCAACCTGCACCAGATTCCAAGGCAGAAACGACATATTCAATTCCAAAAATGGGGTCAAGAGTATGGCCCTATATACTCACTGATGCTGGGAACAAAGGTCATGATAGTTCTCAACTCGGACCAAGTCGTCAAAGATCTCGTCGATAAACGAGGCGGCACTTACTCAACAAGACCAGAGTCATACATAGGCCAAGATGTTCTCAGCAGAGGCTTGCGTGTGTTGTTTATGGTATGTACTGATACCTGGTTATTAGGAACACCCGATTTATATAACGACAACAGTCAGATAACGAAGTTTGGAAAATGGCCCGAAAGCTTGTCCATCGTATCTTGGGAGTCACGGCGGCTCGAAGCCACATACCGTATCAGGAGCTAGAGAGCAAGGCGATGCTTTTCGACTTTCTGAAGAACCCAGATGCCTTTGTTGATCACTTACGTCGCTATACGGCTTCATTGACTACTCAGATAACATTCGGCTTTCGAACCACGAGTATACAAGATGAAAGGTTTAAAGAAGCTTTTGATGTACGTCTGTGCAGGCTAGGTCGAGTGTGAAATCGCTGACGTGACGGATAGATATTTGATCGCAGTTCTGAGATGATTGGATCCAGAGTAAGTTGCATTTTCTTTGCTCTTCACAGTCCAAATATTGACCTATCATAAAATTGCTTTAATTAGGTCGCTGCTCTGTTAGATCTCATACCCATCTTGAGACGAGTCCCAGACATCCTTCTTCCACTCAAGAAAGAGGCGCGCAAGATTCATGAGAGAGAATTGTCTCTCTTTCGGGGGTATTTTCTTGCAGCCAAGAAAGGTCTCCATGATGGCTCAGCCAAGGTAGCCAGTGCAGCAAAAGCGTTATCAAAGCAGTTCATATACTAAGTTTTTCTTCCCTTAGCCTTGCGTTTGTATAGATCTGGTAAAAATGCAGAAAGATGAAGGGTTTTCTGATACCTTTGCCTCATATCTCAGTGGTTCATTGCTCCAAGCTGGTTCCGAGACAACAGCCAGTATTCTCATAGGCTTTGTTCAAGCCATGCTTATTTTCCCGGATGTTGCCAAGACGGCACAGAAGGAACTTGATCGGGTATGTGGGAACTGTCTTCCTGAGCTGGATGATCTGGCTAGTCTGCCTTATATCCATGCTTGTATGAAAGAAAGTCTGCGGTGGATGCCTGGTTTCATGCTGGGTATACCGCATGCGACTGCGCATGATGATAATTGTATGGGATATCATATTCCGAAAGGAGCAACAGTCATCATCAATGTTTGGTAAGTCCGGTCCGGAAGAGTTAAAGTATTTCCTTCTGACTCTCAAATAGGGCAATCCACAATGATCCCAAACGACATCTGTCGCCTCAACAATTTGATCCAATGCGATACATTGATGATCAACAGACATCAATTGAAGCTGCCAACAACCCGGATCCCACCAAACGAGACCATTACGTCTTCGGGGCGGGAAGGCGCAGATGTCAGGGCATGCACATAGCCGACCGGTCATTATTCTTGGCAATTTCCCGCCTCCTCTGGGCGTTCGACTTTGAGAGAGCTGTCAGCTCGGAGATGGGTAGTGAGATTGTACCCGATATGGAGGAGCTCACAGACGGGATAATGTGTATACCCTGTCCATTCCCCGCCAAGATAGTTCCGAGGAATGCCCAGAAGGTAGAATCAATGGTGGCTGCGTGGAGTCAAGCGTCGGGCTTGCTTGATCCGCAGGGTCAGTGGAGATCAGCCCCGGAAGGTCTACTTTGGCAAATCTCAGAGTAATGATACTGGTTTTGATATGTGGCTATACGGCAACATTCCCTCTCAATTCCTCTTTCAAACTATCCCCCAGTCATTTCTATTTTACCCCCAAGATTGACATGGATGGATGTTGGCCAGTTGCAAGACTGCCGATGGTGGTCAGCATCGTGAGAGATATGTGTAACACTGCTGACGGGCTGAGAGAGCTGAGACAGGGTAGCAAGGTCTCAACGAAGGGCTTGGATTCCGACACTATGTCTTGAGATAAGTTGAAACAGCCCGCGCTTGCGGTCTCATCAGGCGAGTTATTGGGTATTTTGTTTGGTGTCAATTCGGCAGGATCGAAGCGGGTATCAGATCCAAGTCAGCTTGAAGGATACTACCTTGATTTCTTGATGAGAAGACAAACTTGTAAATTACAAAGGAACTTAGTAGTTCAACAGGTTTTAGATTTTTCGCTATTTTGATTCAAGTCTAAATTGATGAATCTCAGCTCTCTCGTATAAAGCCCCATGATTATTGCACTTCAATTTCCTTGCTCGGTGCGCCTTCTACCGTCTAACGATATCTCTATAATTTTACGTACAGTATAGCAACCTAAAGATGCTAGTTTGCCGTGTGATCTGCTGCCTTGCGCTTGCAACCAAAGCGATCAGCTCACCACTATCTCTACCTTCTTACTTCCAACCAGACCATTTCACTCGGCGTGAAGTGCCCGTCTTCCAAATTCAACAGGAACTTGGTGCATTGCTATCTGCAAACTCTACAATCTTACTTCCCAGAGACCCTCTCTGGCTTAACACAACAAGACGATGGAATACCATTGCTCCTCCAAAGATTACAGTGGTGGTCCAACCTTCTGCAGAAAAGGATATTCCCAATATTGTCAGTATACGTTTGACAGACTATACATGAAGCGTGACATTTTAGCTAATGTTACAGGTCAAATACTGCAATCGCAATAGCATCGATTTTCTTGTTGTAAATCGTGGGCATGGCCTCACAAGATCACTTGGTAAATTCAAGGGTATGCAAATAGATATGAAACAACTGAGAGCCATGAAGATTGCGGCAGATGGGAAATCTGCTTCTTTTCAAGGAGGTGCATATGCTTACGAGGTCATACCATTTCTATGGGATCATGGCTACGTCACAAGTAGGCTCAAAATCCTTTAACATTGTTTCTCGTCATCCTACTGACCATAACGTTATTCAGGTACCGGTTCGAACCAATGCGTCGGCCTCACGGGTCCCGCTCTCGGAGGTGGCCACGGCCGGTACGAGGGTCTATATGGCTTGGTCAGCGACAATATTATTGAGATGAATGTCATTTTAGCAGATGGCTCTAATATTACCGTTAGTGAAAGGAGCCATAAAGATCTTTTCTGGGGTATGCGAGGCGCGGGGCATAACTTTGGAATTGTCACGAGCCTCAGACTGAAAATCTACCCCGCCGAAACAGAGACCTGGCATTACCATAACTATTACTGGCGTCAAGACAAGCTCGAAAGAGTTTTCAGAGAATTGAACAAGCTTCAAGATGATGGAAAGACGCCTCCCTTGTTGGGAGTGTCATTTGGGCAAATCTACATAGACCCGTCTATTGACCAGCACGAGGTTAGTAACTTTCCCTTTGTATTGAACAGAACAATGGTGTCTGACTACATTTAGCCCATTCTTTGGTTCTCGTTTGCCTATGCCGGGCCAGCTGCCGAGGCAGAAAAGATCTTACGCCCCTTCAACGCCATCGATGCCATCTCGGATGAAATGGGTGACGTGCCTTATCCCGAAATTGCTGTTCACCAAAACACGGATTTGTCCACTTGCATTTCTGCTCCGTTCTCCCTGTCTAGCGTAATGTTGCAGACTTGGAATATCACTGCACAAAGACAGCTCTATAATCACTTCAATCGCACCGCTGCACGGTACCCCGGTTTAGCAGCAACTGCTCGACTTTACTACGAGGGATATGCGCATCAGGGAGTTCAGGCTGTCGATTCTGCATCTACCGCTTATTCTCACCGAGACGAGTACCATATAGCGTATGTGCCCCTCTCCCGACCTCAATTCCATCCATGAGGGTCTACTGACAGATAAACAAGTTTCTTTGCCACTGTTGTACCTGAAGGATCCAATTTGTTAGGTCCTGCTGAGAGATGGGCCCGAGAGGCTCATAATATGTGGTATGCTGGCGCACCCACGCGCAAACCGGCGACGTATGTCAACTACGCTGTTGGGAATAAGTACGAGAGTCTCAAGTCGATTTATGGCTATGAGTCGTGGCGCTTGGCCAGACTGCGAAAATTGAAGAAGAAGTATGATCCTTATAACAGGTTTCGATTCTATGTTCCGATTCTATCGGAATCAGGAATTGAATTGTAAGCCCGTCATTTAACATCAGACCCTTGGATAGCAGTTAGGTAGCTATGAACATAGATATCATTCAAGCCTCGGCGGTTTCATACTGCCATTCTCCAAAGGTATAGAGCAGCTATTACAGCCACTGCTTATTACCATGCTGAGACAGATAAGCACCGCCATAACCACCTTCGATGCTAACCTTCTCCCAAACAGCTCTCATATCCCTAACCGCAGCATCTGCAGTCGTGGGACCAGTGAAATGGGGTGCATACTCTCTGAATTTCGCCTTCATTCCCCCCATCGACTCCATCTGCTGCGGGGTTGCTAGAACTTGTCAATAATAAGTGATATATGGCGGGCGATGCAACTTACCATGATTGAATTGACCGACATCGACCATTCCGGGGCAAACGCTCATGAATAAAACACCGTCCTTCTTATACTGGGCGTTGAATTTGGCTACCGCCATGTTCATGGCGGCCTTGCTAATTGAGTACAGCGGGGTTACGTCATACTCGAAATTGTTGGTGAATTCCAGGTCTGCTAGGCCAGTCGAGATAGTAACAACCTTCTTCACCTTGCCTTTGAGAATGAGCGGCATAAAGAGGTTGAAAAGGTGAATGTTGGACACTACGTTGACGTCAAAACCCATCTTGAGATCCTTTTCAAGCTCATTGGGAGTATTGGCCCTATGGGATTTAGCATTACTGTGCGCGGAAATGTATGCAAAGGACAGTACTCACAGGGATCCCATGTTATCAAACGTATCAAACTTAGAGACGTAGGCTGCGTTAGCGATGAGGTAGTCGATGCTCCCGCCAGTAATTTGAACAGTTTCTTTGACAGCACTCTGCTCAAGCCAGTCAGTCTTTGACAGACGCAGATGGAGATCTGAAGATTGTACTTCTTACCTTCAGCGCGTTATAGTCGACCAAGTCGGCTTGGATGACAAAGATGTTGGAGCGTTTGGTGAGTTCTGCATCTTGAGCTATCTTTTCAAGGGTAGCAGGCTTATCTCGGACGATACCGACAATGGTGTTGTTAGAGTCACTGGAGAGTTGGCGAAGGAGCTCGTACTGAGTGATTCTGTGAGCGGGGATGGCCTCAATACTTGTGTAAAACTTACTCCAAGACCTCTGGAAATGCCTGTGATCACGTAGATAGCCATTACTCGTGGTTGAAAAGATTCTGGAGAATTCAGGTGCGATTGTTGTTAATTTCTGTTCTTTGTAACTTGATATAATTACCATAAAGATTGATCAATTATTCTTTTATACTCTTGCTCCTACTCAACGGCCTGTCGGGGTAATTGCTTGCAAAGGAGTGATGATTTCGTAAGCTTCGAGCCAGTCTAACATGACAAATAGCTATTCTGTAGGTACGCCTCGATTGCGCCTTCAGTGATAGGCTTTCTACCTGGCCAATAACCTCACACAACCTTTCCTCCCCATCAGCGCCTCCATGGTTTCCCATTGGTACAAGTTATCACCACTTGACTCTGGGCTACACGAACTTTTGCCGCGCTCCACAAAGTTGAATGTACGCGTCATCTTCCTAGAGCCTTGATTCTATTCTCTTCCGTTTCACTCGTACCCTGTGGTGCTTGAGTTCGGGTATGACGAATGCGTCCTTTTCTTTGTGGCTGTCCCAGTGTTATGGGAGCACTAGGTATGACACACGATAAGATACGTCTCCTGCTTCAAGTCGGCTGAAAATAACGCTTTGGGGGGCTCTACGGCAACATTAGTACTCGAACAATGGAGTCGAAAAAGAAGAACTAATTCGGAAGGTAGTTTCTTTAGTACCATGCGGTTGTATGCGAGCGATTTTGGATGTCATTCTCAGTTTTCTGTTGCAATAATATCACGAAAAGCAAGCCTCAGCTTTTAGAACACATAGGATGGAAAGCTCATTCAATTGACGAAAACACTTGTTCCTTTCCCCGGCCCCGTAGTATAGTTAGAGTCACCTAGTTCTATCCAATCAATTTACTTAACACTTCCAGTTGCAATGGAGGTGGAGCTAATACTAGGAGAAAGGAAGCAAAGGAATTGCGTTGTCAACCCTCTACCTTATAGGTTCTTGTTTGCGCCCTCACCCTCCTTGTACTCGGCATACTCCTTCATAAGATGGCCCATATCAAACTCCAGCGCTTTATTATTAACAAAGATAGGTTCGACATCTAACATGACAAAGAGCATTCGAGCCGACTTCTCCTTGGACGTGTTGCGCCAGCGATGCATGGCACCACGATTGATACATACGTCGCCAGGACGAAGAATCCTGTTGACTTTTTGATCTTCGCTCAGAGTCAACTCAACCTCGCCCTCGCATACTATGCCAATGCCAAGCGTCAAAGCACGATGCAGGTTGGACTCGGCATCGGGTGCGAAATCGATCATGCGGACGACACATCCTTTTGGGATATGGAGAGAAGGCTGCGGCAATTAGTGGGAAATAATAGTCTAATACAATATTGTGCTGTTGGTAGACTTACTCTATTTTGTCTTGCGAATTCCAGGTCGACGTCTCCAGTGAGCTCAACTGGATTGCAGTTGCTGCTGTACATGATGCTTTGAGCACCAGCACCATCTAGCATAATATCGCGATGGTCGCCGTGATCCGTCTTGTAGTAGGGTCATTAGTCACAGCAGTTGTAACATCTTTGGTGAGAAATATAGCACTTACCAGCAAGAAAGTCGGGTCACCGTTACTATCGTGGCCAGTCACATAGCGAAACGGGTTCCGGAGGCCTGGGGCAGGAAACTCGGTGCATCTAATGGAAGTCGTCATAATCAAACACTGCAGACTTCCTCGAGGTTTGAGTTGCTAATGGTGAGTATTTAGAAGATGGTCGAAGTTCGTAGTTGGGACGCCAATTTCAGATTGTATGGGGTAGTGTCAAGATTGCTGCTGAGATAGCAAGAAATGTGCAGATGATATGTAGATATGATTCAAGAAGCAGAGTAATCACAGATTTGGCCACGAGTCCCTGTGTCCTTTCTAGTATAAACCTTGATTGACAGTACCTTGTTAGATTTGGATGGGAGGTTAGGGTAACAGAATAAGCTCTGCTCTCTACCAAGATCTCTCTCACGCATACGCGAGACATGCACAGAAACCGCGACATTGTAATCTGTAACCATAGGTACAACATATTCCTTGTACTAAGAACAGCATGGTTCCAATGCATAACTTGACATCACTAGGACAGCGTCCTGAGTCTGTATGACACTCGGCTAGGATCATTCAACATTGGGCTTATTATCCAAGCGGTGTAGTAGTTCATGCTGTGTATTTATGCTAAAGCTTCAAGTCGAGAAAGACGGACAGAAATCCATCCGAGTGCAACAGTGGTGAATCTGCTGCAATGGTTGTACTGCGAGAATTACCAAGCAGCGATTACAAATCTGACAACGTGAACATAGAACCGGTCTAGTTGACACGTACCTGTTCTTCCGCCAAATTAACGACCAAAGAATAGAGCAGTGATAGGGGAAAATAGACATGAAGTGTCTTTATAATCCCATTATCGTCAGGGTATTCGAGTTCCTCGTCCTCCAGTACTTACCTCTTGCTCGCTACATGTTCAACGTAAAATAGTTCGCGGCTCTTGCAAGATGGCAGACAGCAGTTCACCAAGTCCACCGCAACCTCATGAATACTATGTCGGAAGCTTTCCTGCCCCAGGCTTGCGACAGATTGTTAGACATATCACTGGTCACCGCGAAGATGGGAAATCCCACTTCATAAGCTCAGACCATGGTGAGCACTACCGCTTCATGGGTGAAAACAAGGCTGTAGCAAATATCATCTACTCCACTCGCGAAACCCCCGTCAATCTCAACGACAACGTGGATGTAGTGAAAGCCAAAGAAGAAGAGGTCGGTCTTTTGGTTACCCGTTACAGAACTTATTAATGATAAGCTTTATTAGCCTCCCTTTCACTACCAAAATGGATCTATAGTCCGTATGATTGACTTTGGGCCCGGTGTAGAGTCACCATTTCATCGAGCTCTGACTATTGACTATGGAATTGTCATAGAGGGAGTCTTTGAACTGACCCTTGACTCTGGCGAGAGGCGCATCATGCGTCAGGGTGATGTATGCATTCAGAGAGCTACTGCACATAAATGGAAGAACATCACCGGGAATGAGACCATGCCTGGACGGATGATGTGGATTTTGCTTGATGCTGAAGAGCTTACTGTGAGTGGGAAGAAGGTGGAGGGGTTTCTTGGTAGCTTGGAGAAAGAGTATCAGGGTCGCGGCCACTACTGAGATAGCTTGTTTTGTTCTAGCTGTATAGGTCAGAGGAGATTATGGGGGATGGGTATACTTTCTAATGTGTTTGGTGAATTACAATTACCGTCTTAGCTTCAGTCGTTCGCAACAGATGCTTATCTTGAGATGCCTGAAAAGTTCAGCCTCTTCGGCAGTGATGACAGTTTTCCGATCACGTGGGGAGAACATGCCGAATCTCGTCCGGGCGGCTACGCTAACCCCAGACTCGGAGAAGTCAATTTGCCGGCATTTTATCTTGACAAACTATTATATGTAGCAAACTAACTACATGCTTAGAAATGGGAATTACAATTAAAAATGAAAAGATATTTATCTGTGATAATACATAATTACGAGTGATCAACCATGGTCGAACATTACAACATCAAAATATTGATAACTTGACCTCCGCGCCGAAGTGGAGACCGGGACATCATCCGTTCCCCACCAATCTAACCCCAGCATCGGGGCAGTTACCGAAGTCAGTCTTTTACACGTCGACCTCTCAAGGTATAAAAGCCCGTCCTTATCTCACCGATATCTCCCCATTACATTCTAGACTCTTCATATCCCAAAACCGTCAAAATGTCTGGAAAACTTGTCCCTCTCACCGTCGTCAAGGGCGCCGGCCACGAGTTCATCCCTCTGCCCCAAGGCGAGAACGCCACTGTCGCTGACTTTCATACCATTCGCACAAAGACCGACGCCCCCGCTCACATCACATCGGGTTTCTACAAGATCGAGGCTGGTCCTGCTCGTCCTGCGCATTATGACTTTGAGGAGAGCAAGTATGTCTTGAGCGGTCAAATTGACGTTCTGGTATGTCTTCCCTCGATGTTAGCTCTTGAGATATGATACCGACGTGCTGTAGGATGAGGCTACTGGTATCACTCACCACCTTGTACCCGGTGACTTTGCTTTCTTCCACGTTGGCTCTAAAGTCAAGGTCAGTACCCATCAACTTCTCACTCTTGTATGCACTGCAGACAATACTGACTTGTCTCCAGTTCTCAACCCAGTCTCAGGGTTTTGCCTTCTACGTAGTCACTCGACCTGTTCGCGCCCCTCACCCCAACCTGAAGGGCCGTGAGGAGGACACCAAGTCCCGTCTGTAAAATGTACAAAAGGTTAATGGAGAAAAGAGTTTTACGACAAACGTCTAGTATGATAAATAGACGATAATAGACTTTATTGTTACCCATCAATGAACACTTCGCTTTATCTCATTATCCTTCTCATGCGACAACCGGACTGACTGAAGTCAATGCCATCTAGAATAACTCCAGGGCTGCTTTGTGCCGGTGGCGGGCAACCTGATTGTACCAGAAAGGTCACTGAGTAGTTACACGATCTCCACTGCATCTCTGTCGCGGTCGATAACATTGGCGTGATGAGCTACTCGAACCGACAGCGGATAACAAAGTTACAGGTTCCCGCACGCAAGCAGATCTTCACTTAACATCATTCTGCTCCCATTCATCGTTCGAGTCTCAAAAGAACCTATTCACTCTTGGCCGATGGACGCGAGAAGAAATAAAATCGCCCCTCGCACCCAAGTCTCCTGATGTCGCACAAGACCAGCAAACACCAACCAAACACCCGCTTCAAAAATCTCCGACGAGAAATCAACAACATCAAAATGACCACTTGCATTGGATACTCATACTTCCTTCCAGAGATTGAGATCTTCAATCTCGATTACCTAAACGTTGCGTTGGACATAATATACGGAGAAGGGATTGCAGAATGGCACGTAGTCGACGATTTGCTCATATTTACATCAAAAACTGTTGATCTTGTTGACTTGAGAGAAATGCTAGGACAACTAGGGTTGACATTTACGTGGGAGGAATTTGTAGCCAGGGAGCTAGATTGAACTATAAATATGAATGCTGTCTCTGCCCTTCTCCAAGTTTATCAACAAAGGAGATTTCTAAGCTTCATGTCTCAAATTTGAGTTTGCATAGGCCTAATCAATATCTCTGCAAGATATATACAAGTGAAGATGGACTTTTAGGAGTCGCATTGGGCCTGCTTAGCTGTTTTCTTTCACATGACGTATGGGCTATTCTTTTATTACCAACTGTGAAATTGATACTGCCAGAAAATACTCCAATTTCGGCTCCACATGCTCATCACTCATGAGCGAGCTTTGATACGTGAATCAAGGCTGAAAGCGCATGTATGCGTCACAGATTCTCACTGCTCAGGATATGTCATTAACTGATTCCAAAAAGTACCTCCTCAACAGTTATTCAGAAACAGATATGCTCTGTTACTTAGGCGACCCAGCCGCGTATATAGACCTCTTGATTCCGCAAAACAGCTGGCAGCCCAATAAATCGACACTATTACCCCCAGATCGCCACAATGACTGCATCCAAAGCACCTGGGACGGTAAAACTTTTCGAAGAGCCGAAGCACTTCAATCTCGACACGTTGACTCGAGACCTTGAATTGATTCATGGCGAGGGAAAAGCGAGGTGGAAATTAGGCTTGGTTCATAAAGTCGAAGTTGTTCAAATCACAATAGATACTGAAGACATTGCTGCGGTGGTAGAACACTACGAGACGGTGGGTGTGAAAGTCCGATGGAAAGAGAAGGGAGCTAAAGATTGAATCGGCCTCAATACATCAATTATCAGCATACGTTACAAATGCATGGAAATTGTAGGCCCATAAATGAGGATCATGAAAGCTCTATTAAATCTACTCTATAAACAAGCCAATCCTCTAAATCACCATCTATTTCTGACAAGCAGAAAGGAAAACATCATCCATAAGAAGCGTAAAAGGAGCAGGGTTGTTCATGCAGCTAAGAACAAATGACAGCTCAACAGTAGAATGCGTAGGCGTAACAAAGTTCATGCGGTTGCGATACTGCCACCAAGCATTAGGGTCGAAGAAAGGATCAAAGTCATCAAAGTTGACACCGTCGAACTTGACGAGGATGTCACATTCGTAGTAGGGAAGATGCGCGCCGTTGCCAGTGTGGTGGCCGTAGCCGAGGTAGTATGTTTGGCCGGGCATGAGGCCGGTGATGGTGCGCTTGAAACCGGCTTTGACGCCGTCTTTTTGAGGCCAGTGGATAGCCCTGGAATTTGTTAGTGAGGTGATAGAGGG